>JAVCKV010271455.1:0-44791 GCA_032274145.1 Herpochondria borealis
CGTTACTGTGCCTCGTATGGGAGTGGCCATACAGCGTTGTCGCGCCTTGTCAATATCTAAAATGAAGATACCTTCAACATCTCAATCTCAAACGCTTTGGGTATAGCTTTGAAGTTTGGGTATATACCAACACATTTAAGGCTTACAAAAAGTTCGTTGAAGCTTGGAGAGGCATTGGTTTAGACGTCTTTTTTTATGCCGCGAGTATTACATCTAATGTTAAGAGAGTTATGATAGGCTAAGCCCTCAAAAATCTTATTTTTTGAGCTAAACTATACTGAACACAACTAAATCTTAGATGTGTTCAATATATAAGAATGATCTAAACGATCACTTTCTTTTTATCAATATTTAATTCTTTTGGTGTGGTGTGGACTGTTGAATAAAAACGAGATCTTGGAAAAAAAGTATCGTATTTTAATCCTAGAAGAGGATGAAACCGATTTCTTGGCAGTGAACCGTGCCCTTACGATGGGTTTTGCCCGTATTCAATGTGATAGGGCAAGAACGCTGGCGACACTTTTTTCTAAAACTGAAAATGTAGAATATGATGCAATTATTGCAGATGTTAATTTGCCGTATTCTACTGATATAGAAACGATAACACTGCTTTTAGAGGCATTTAGGCATATTCCTATTGTTGTTCTTTCTGAAACAAGTGATGAGCCGCTCGCATTGAAAGTTATTCATAAAGGCGTTCAAGATTTTATCCAAAAAAAATATATAAATGATTCTGGGCTTTTAAGTCGGACACTTCGACATGCTATCGAGAGACACCAGCTTAAAATGAGCCTTGAAAAAAAACGAGATAAAGAGCATTATCTTGCACATTTTGATCAATGTACGTCTTTGCCAAATCGGCTACTTTTTTTAGATCGACTACAGCAAGCGTTGATTCAAGCGAAGAGAAATTGTCATAAACTTGCTATTTTTTTTATAGATTTAGATCTTTTTAAAAATGTAAATGACTCTATTGGGCATAGTGCTGGAGATGAAGTCTTGCGGCAAGTTGGTGAGCGTATGATTTCTTTGATACGAGATAGTGATACTGTCGCTCGGTTTGGTGGCGATGAATTTGTGATTATGCTGCAATTTCCAGGCTCTGAAAATTCAGAAACTGCAATGAACCATCTAGCCCAAAAAATAATTAAACTCATTAATGAGCCAGTGTCATATGGTAGCCATTCTTGTACTGTTGGTGCAAGTATTGGTGTGTCTTTTTATCCTCGCCATGGCTATTCTGCCGAGCAGCTTCTCAAAAATGCAGATATGGCGATGTATGATGCAAAAACGTTAGGTCGAAATAGAGTGCAGTTTTTTAATCAAGTGATTTATGAAAAAAAAAGTGCATACTTTAATGTAGAAAAACTATTGCGACATTCCTTATGTGACCCAGATCTTCATTTTGAAGTGCATTATCAGCCTCGTGTTGATCTGGAGACAGGTCAAATTCGTTCGGTAGAGGCTTTAATTCGATGGCCAGATTTAAAGACTTTAGAATATACACCTCCGGATCAATTTATTCCTATTGCTGAAGACTTAGGTCTTATTGAGCGTATTGATGAATGGGTGTTGGAGCAGGCTTGTAAAAAAATAGTTGAATGGCGGTCGCTTAATAATACTGAACAAATACGCATCGGTGTGAATATGTCGAGTAGATCTTTTAATCGACATAATTTTGTAAGCCAAGTTGTTAAGCCGTTACTTGATAAATATCATATAGACGGCGACTGTTTAGAAATGGAAATTACTGAAAGTGTGCTGCTTTCAGATACGTTGCAAGTCCTTGGACATTTACATGCATTAAGTGACTTGGGTATTCACTTAGCAATTGATGACTTTGGAACAGGCTTTTCTTCGTTAAGTTATTTAAATATGTTTCCTATTGATACTTTGAAAATTGATGGCAGTTTTATATGCGATCAACAGAGTAGTCCAAGTGATAAAGCGCTGTTAAAAGCAATTGTGGCTTTAGGGAATGCATTGAATATGAAAGTTGTTGCAGAATGTATTGAGACATTAAAGCAAAAACAATTTTTAGAGAGCTTGAACTGTACTGAAGGTCAAGGTTTTTATTTTTCCCGGCCAACTGCAAAGTGGGAGCCGGAAGAAAAAGCGATATAAAATACCTTGTTTTCGCCTGTTTTTTCCTCGATTTGTACTTCACCTTTTATTGTTCATCAGTGATTGAGGCGATGCCATGGTACTCTTCATCCAGTTATACCCAAAGCGTTTAAGATTGAGGTGTTGGAGGTATCTTCATTTGAGATATTGACAAGGCGCGACAACGCTGTATGGCCACTCCCATACGAGGCACAGTCACGAAGTCAAGCGTTAAAAGGACGGTACATGCGACACCTCAATCTCAAACGCTTTGGGTATATAACTCCCATATATGTTTTTCAATATAAAAAAACCAACTTATTTTCTTGGTTATTTTCTTGGTTATTTTCTTGGTTATTTTCTTGGTTATTTGCCATTTAATTTTTCTTTTTTATACTTTTTTTTCAGGTTTTTCTTCTTGGATACGGCGTAATTTATGCTACCCTACGATCTAAGGTTTTTTATATTTTACCTAGAATGCATTGTAAAGTTTGAAGAAGGAGCAGAGTGTGACCAGTGCTACACCTGTGCAGTACAACAACAAAGTTGTATTGCAGTTTGCGATAATGTCCATAGTCTGGGGAATAGTAGGCATGTTAGTTGGTGCCTTAATAGCAGCACAGCTTGCATGGCCTGTTCTTAATTTTGATACAGCTTGGCTTACTTTTTCAAGATTAAGGCCACTGCATACAAACTCAGTTATTTTTGCTTTTGGTGGCTGTGTTTTGTTTGCAACCTCATATCATGTTGTGCAACGAACCAGTCGTGTCGCATTGTTTCTACCGAAGCTAGCTGCTTTTACTTTTTGGGGTTGGCAGCTTGTTATTCTGTTAGCAGCAATTACGTTACCACTCGGTATTACACAAGGCAAAGAATATGCTGAATTAGAATGGCCAATTGATTTGCTCATCACAGTTGTTTGGGTGTCTTATGCAGTGGTTTTCTTTGGGACACTTGCTCATCGAAAAATAAAGCATATTTTTGTGGCAAACTGGTTTTTTGCAGCATTTATTATCACCGTTGCTGTATTACATATTATTAATAACCTTGCAATTCCTGTGAGTTTAACAAAATCTTATATTGTCTATTCTGGAGCTATCGATGCCATGGTGCAATGGTGGTATGGTCATAATGCAGTGGGTTTCTTTTTAACCGCTGGCTTTCTTGGCATGATGTATTACTTTGTGCCTAAGCAAACAGGTAAGCCTGTCTATTCTTACCGGCTTTCTATTGTTCATTTTTGGGCGCTGATCTCTATTTATATGTGGGCAGGTCCTCATCATCTTCACTACACGGCAATGCCTGATTGGGTGCAATCTTTGGGCATGGTCTTTTCGTTGATTCTTTTGGCGCCATCTTGGGGTGGTATGATTAATGGCATGATGACTTTGTCTGGCTCCTGGGATAAGTTAAGCACTGATCCAGTTTTGAAGTTTATGATCGTTGCTTTGTCTTTTTATGGTATGTCAACATTCGAAGGCCCAATGATGAGTATCAAAACAGTGAATGCGCTCTCTCATTATACTGATTGGACAATTGGTCATGTTCATTCTGGCGCACTTGGTTGGGTTGCTTTTATTTCGATTGGGTGCCTGTATTCATTGATTCCAATGGTGACAAACAAACCATTATACAGTGTAAAATTAGTGAATATACATTTTTGGATTGCGACTATTGGTGTTGTGCTGTATATCGCTTCTATGTGGGTAGCTGGTGTGATGCAAGGATTAATGTGGGCTGCTGTAGATGGCGATGGTACCCTAACCTATAGTTTTATTGAATCAATTGAGGCTACATTTCCATACTATGTAATTCGATTTGTTGGTGGAAGCATGGTGCTTTCAGGTATGTTTATTATGGCATATAACATCATACAAACTTTGAAGCAACCTGAAGCGAGCGTATCCAGCAATCAGGAGGGCAGTCATCATGAATCATGAGATTTTAGAAAAAAATATGGTGCTCATGGGTATACTGATCTTTGTTGTGATCAGCGTGGCGGGGCTTGTTGAAATTGTGCCTTTATTTTTTCAGACACAAGTGGTTGAACCAGAACCACACGTAAGACCTTATACACCATTAGAGCTTGCTGGAAGAGATATCTATGTTCGAGAAGGCTGTTTTAATTGTCATTCACAAATGATTCGTCCTTTTATTTCTGAAACAACAAGATATGGAGATTACTCCACTGCTGGTGAATCTGTTTACGATCATCCGTTTCAATGGGGCTCTAAGCGAACAGGGCCTGATCTTGCCAGAATTGGTGGTCGTTATTCTGATGATTGGCATATTGCTCATCTTATAGATCCGCGTTCAGTTGTTTCTGGATCAAACATGCCAGGCTTTCCATGGTTATTGGAATCTACAATTGATATAGAGGAACTTGTTCGAAAAATTGAAGTAATGCGTCTGCTCGGTGTGCCTTATGATGAGGGTGTCGAAGAGACTATTCCTACTTTGAGTGATAAGACAGAAATGGATGCGCTCATTGCATATTTGCAGATGCTTGGGAAAAAGACTCCGTAAAACAGTGAATAAAGGTAAAAGTGAATAAAGGTAACAGTGAAAAAGAGGCTTAAATGCTATGAGTGAATATACTTATTCTGGCGTTATGTACGTTGTCATGATTGTTGGATTTCTGATGCTTTGTGGTTGGGCTTGGTCTAGTAAACGTAAAAAAGTATTTGATAAAATGGCAAATTTACCTTTAGAAGACGATATTAAAAGAGAGCACTAGAGTATGACACAAGAGTGGAGTATCTTCATAACACTATTGGTGTTGCTGAATATTGCAGGCATGGTCTGGTTATTATTGAAGACGGCCAAACAGACTCAGCAAGAAATAGATCAAGAGACAACTGGCCATGAGTGGGATGGTATTCGAGAACTGAATACACCATTGCCGCGCTGGTGGTTATGGTTGTTCTACCTCACTATTATTTTTGCTGTGGTTTATCTTGTCCTTTATCCTGGTCTTGGGACTGTGAAAGGGTATCTTGGCTGGACTCAAGTAGGGCAATATGAAGAAGAATCACAAGCCTATACCGATCAATATGCCGCTTATTTTGACCAGTTTCAAGATGTAAGTCATGAAGATCTTGCATTAGATGCTAAAGCGATGGGGTCTGGTCGTAATCTTTTCTTGCAACATTGCGCAGCATGTCATGGTTCAGATGGTGGTGGTGCTATAGGGTATCCTAATTTACGAGATGATGATTGGCTCTATGGTGGTGATGAAGCAGCAATTAAGGCCACTCTTATCTCCGGTCGTCGAGGTATTATGCCGGCTCTTGGCGCTGTTTTTTCAGAATCAGAACGGGCTGCTGTCATTGAATATGTACTGCATCTAAGCCAAAAATCTAAGGCCAGTGAAGACATATTAGCCATTGGTAAAGCTAAGTTTGATATGATGTGTATTGCTTGCCATGGTGCTGAAGGCACGGGAAATCAGCTGCTAGGTGCGCCAAATCTTGCTGATGATATTTGGTTGTATGGTGGAGATATTGCATCCATTGATGAAACGTTGCTGAAAGGACGAAACGGAATAATGCCAGCACATGCGGATATTTTAGGCACCGCAAAAATACATTTGCTGGCGGCATATGTGAAATCATTAAGTGCATCTCAACAATAATATGGCATTTGTTCAAGCGAAGCAGCACTTTATTGCCATGGAGGAGATTGAGTGATAAAAATAGACATGAGTGGTGATTGGAAGAGCGTGCAAATTATGTCGGCTATACTTTGGCCTTCTTTTATTTTAGGTGGCATTGCAAGCATGCTTTTTTTTGCAAGTTTTGATCCACAAGAGCTAGCATATTTTGCAACATTTCCTATAGAAGTATCGCCAACAGCAGGTTATACAGTAGGATTTTTGTTGTTTTGGCTCTTAGGTGCTGCAAATATTAGCGGTGCTTTTTTCCTCATACGTGTTTTTGATGTTCGTTTCGAAGAGCCATAAAATAATTCATATTTTTGAGCTTATAGCATCGAGCATAAAGGTGAATGTAATTGGCTGAAAAAAGAATACCGACGACAGATGTCTATTCACTGTATGAGGCACATCAAAAAATTCATCCTCGAGAAGTCACAGGGCGATTTCAACGTATTCGGCTTTGGATTTTAAGTGCTGTTTGGATTGCTTTTTATGGCTTGGCATGGGTGGAGTGGGGTGGTCGTCAGGCAGTCCTCTTTGATTTACCAGCCCGCCAGTTTCATATCTTTAGTATTACCTTTTGGCCGCAAGACTTTTATCTTTTAACTTGGCTACTGATTCTTGGCGCCTTAACGTTATTTCTCGTGACTGCAATTGCTGGACGGATTTGGTGTGGCTATACATGTCCTCAAACAGTGTGGACAGAAGCATTTCTTTATTTTGAAAGGCTGACAGAAGGCAGCTATCGGCAACGAAAAAAACTTGATGAATCTCCATGGAATTGGAATAAAGTATGGAGAAAAACAACAAAACAAATACTATGGATTAGTTTTGCGCTTTGGACAGGTTTTACTTTTGTTGGCTATTTTACGCCAATTCGTGAGCTGGCCAGTGGTGTTCTTGATTTTACGCTTGGTGGTTGGCAATGGTTTTGGTTTTTATTTTATAGTGTTGCAACTTATGGTAATGCGGGTTTTTTACGAGAGCAGGTATGTCAATATATGTGCCCCTATGCTCGATTTCAAGGGGCGATGCTTGATAACTACAGCTTGACAATAAGTTATGATGCGACTCGGGGAGAACCGCGGCGAACTAAAAAAACCATAGATAAAGCCGGCAGTGAGAAGGCTGAAGGTGATTGCATTAATTGCCAAATTTGTGTACAAGTTTGTCCAACTGGAATTGATATACGAGATGGGTCTCAGTATGAGTGCATTGGTTGTACAGCCTGTATCGATGCGTGTGATCAAGTGATGGATCGGGTTGGAAAGCCAAGAGGGCTTGTACGCTATGCCTCTGAGTATGAGCTTACAATGCCAGAAACAGCGGCACAAACAAAGAGTGTGTTATCTCGAGTGCTGCGACCAAGAATTATTTTCTATATAAGCCTTTGGTGTATCTTATCTCTTAGCTTTGTGCTTTTTATTGTTTTTAGATCTCCTGTGGCAATTGATATCGTACGTGACCGAAATGGGTTTTTTCAACTGTCACAGGCTGGATACGTTGATAATGTGTATACTTTAAAATTGATGAATAAACAACAAAATTCTATTACTCTTAAAATATCAGTGGATGAGTACCCACAAGCAGAATTACTTTTTAATCAAGAGCAATTACATGACGTTGTTGCTGGTGCTGTTACCGATTTACCATTGCGAATACGCTTGCCAAATACCACTTTTACTGGTCGTCCTGAAGTGATACATTTACTTGTTAAAGATGAGACATCTGGACGAGAAATCAAAGAAAAAACTTTGTTTTGGAGGCCAAAAAAATGAATGTAGAGGACAAAAATGCCAATAGGCATGACCACAATAATAAAATTCAACTGTGTCAAGATCGGGCATCTCAAGTCTCGAAAGAGTGGTATTACTATCCATGGGTGTGGTTTATTTTGGCATTACTGGCAAGTGCTGTTATTGGCAGTTTTGCAACCCTTCATATTGCGATTGATCGGCCTAATGACTTGTTACCTGTTGCTGTGAGTAAATTTGCTTTAGAATCAGCAGAAGATAAAACGCTGATGAGTCCATTGCAGCCAGTGCACAATACAATGGAGTAGACCCTATGATGATGCTTTGGGTTTTAATCCCTCTCAGTGGTGTATTTTTAATGTTGGCTATATGGGCTTTTTTTTGGGCAGTGGATCATGAACAATTAGATGACTTAGACGCTGCTCAGCATGAAGCTCTTGAGCTGGATGCAAAGGAAGAACCATGACCGATACGATGGGTCAAATTACTTTTTATGTGCCAGATTTGCACTGTGGTGGTTGTGTAAAGCGATTCACCAAAGGTATGTTGCCACTCACAGAGGAGCAATTTGCCTGTGACCCCTTAAAGCGTCGTGTCACTTTTAAATTTCAAAAGAAAATCACAATTGCTGATTTGAAATTAAAAATGCACGCAGTAGGGTTTACTGCTTATCTTCTTGTTGATTCAGAAAAAACTCAGAAAAAAGAGCAGCGTCAATACTTCAAAAGAATTTTTGTTTCTGCAATGGGCATGATGCAAGTAATGATGTTGAGCGTCGCTCTTTATCTTCAATATGATATGCCAATATCTTGGCAACATACTTTTCATTGGTTTAGCTTTTTTTTAACAACGCCAGTTTTACTCTATGCTGGCCAGCCTTACTTCTTGAGTGCGCTGACAGCTTTGGCGCAACGACAGGTGAATATGGAAGTGCCTGTGGCCTTGGCGCTGATTATTGCTTATGCTTATAGCGTTCAGGCTCTTTTTAATGGCGGCACAGTGCTGTATTTTGATTCAATCAATATGTTTTTATTTTTTTTAACCCTTGGTCGATTTGCAGAATGGCAGGCTCGGCATAAAACTCAAGCAGCCAGTGAGGCACTTTGGGCAGATATTCCCCAAAAGGTAATTCGGGTTGGTGTAAAGGATGAAGTCGTTGATCTTGATGACATTAAAAAAGGCGATCGAGTAAAAGTACCAGTTGGTGCCCAAATTACTGTAGATGGTATTATTGAAGACGGCCATAGTTTAGTCGATGAGAGCATGTTAACAGGCGAATCTCAGCCTGTAAATCGACATATTGGTGATACTGTTTATGCGGGCACAGTGAATCAAACACAACATCTTGTAGTTCAGGCAACTCAAGTACAGGGTGCAACTCAGCTTGGCCATATTCAACGGCTGCTTTTTGAAGCACAAGAGTCCAAACCAGCAATTGCACAACTCGCTGATAAGATTGCAGGTTACTTTATTACCTGTTTATTACTGTTAGCAGTTGTGGTTGGCAGTCTGTGGTGGTTTAAAGATCCAAGCCAAATAGTGCCTGTGTTGGTGTCACTTTTAATTGTGACCTGCCCTTGTGCTTTATCACTAGCAACACCTGCTGCTATCGCCTCTGCACTTGCGCGGTTAACATCTGCTGGTATCTTAGTTGCCAATGGCCGTGCATTAGAAAAAGCACAGTATATGAACACAATTCTTTTTGATAAAACAGGGACGCTGACCACCAGTGATTTTTCTATTGAAACAGTGCATTTATTACCAACAGCACAGCAGCCTGTCATGAATTATACTGATGTTGTACAGCTGGCGCAGGCATTAGAAGTGCAATCAGATCACCCATTAGGAAAAGCATTTCAATCTTTTTCAAATCTGTCTTTAGTATCATCGAGTACTGCTCGTACAGCGCCCATCACAGCTGATGATATTCAAGTGATTCCAGGAGTCGGCGTGAAAGGCGTAGTGGAAGGTGTGACTTATTGTTTAGGCGCAGTAGATGCTCTTAACAGGCAGTGTATTGCAGATAGGCTGCCTCCAGCGCCAGGCTGTACACAGCTGATGCTTGTTAGATATCCTTCTGTAGAGAATATGCCTGATCAAGCTCTTGCACTTTTTAATGTGCGAGGCTCATTACGGCCACACGCAAAAGCAGTCATCGAATGCTTATCAAAATTTGAAATTCAGCTTCTCAGCGGTGATCATGAAGACGTTGTGTCAAATGTTGCTCGAACTGTAGGGATTAGAAGCTGGCAGTCTCGAGCAACCCCAGAAGCAAAACGGCAACATATCCAGCAGCTACAACACAAAAATCAGCTCGTGATGATGATCGGTGATGGTGTGAACGATGGGCCAGTATTAGCCCAAGCAGATATTGGTATTGCCATGGGACAGGGAACAGCTTTAGCAAAATCAAGTGCAGACGTTGTTCTTATGCATAATTCTTTAGAAGGTATACCTGTTTTTTTTCAGATTGCAGCACACACAAACAGTATCATTCGAGCAAATATGGCATGGGCTATCGTGTATAATGTGATCGCAATTCCATTTGCTGCATTAGGACTCGTCCCGCCTTGGCTCGCCGCAATTGGCATGTCAACGAGTTCATTGATTGTTGTATTAAATAGCTTGCGTCTTTTGCGTGCGCCAGCAATTGGTTCAAGAGTCGTTTAAGACGGGTTCAAATAAACCAGTGATTTCTTCTTGTGTTAATTTGAACTTACTAGAGCCTTCTTCGCTGAATAGGCCTTCCATTAAATGTTTTTTCTTTTGTTGCATGTCTTGTATTGTCTCTTCGACTGTTCCTGCTGCTTGTAATTTATAAACAAAGACAGCACGCTGTTGCCCCATACGATGAGCACGGTCAGTGGCTTGGTTTTCAACGGCTGGATTCCACCAAGGATCATAGTGAATGACGGTGTCTGCCGCTGTTAAATTGAGTCCTGTACCGCCAGCTTTCAGACTGATTAAAAAAATAGGCACCTCACCTTGTTGAAAACTTTCGATGGGTTTTTGCCGATTTTTAGTCGACCCTGTGAGTTTGACGGATGAGAGGCCCAAGGCATTAATAGTCTCCTCTATAATGGCAAGCATTTTGGTAAATTGTGAAAATATGAGAATTTTTCTGCCTTCAAGAACCATATTTGGCAGCATCTCTTTTAACCACTCTATTTTTGCTGATGCCCCATGAGCAGTTTGTGCTGAAGCTAATTTGAGTAATCGTGGGTCGCAGCAGGTTTGACGCAATTTAAGAAGTGCATCTAATACAATGATATGGCTTCGGGCAACGCCCTTTGCTGCGATTGCATCGCGAACCTTTTTTTCCATGGCTAATCGAATACTTTCATAAAGATCACCCTGTTTTGGGAGTAGCTCAATAGTTTCAAGAATTTCAGTTTTATCCGGCAGTTCATTGAGCACATTTTGCTTTAATCGCCGTAATATAAAAGGATTAATTCGCACTGCAAGGGCTTGTCTAGCAGTTTCGTCAGCCTTGCGCTCGATAGGTGCGCGATAGAGTTGATTAAATGTTTTTGAATTGCCGAGAAAACCAGGCATCAAAAAATGGAATAATGACCAAAGTTCACCAAGGTGATTTTCCATCGGTGTACCTGTGAGGCAAAGCCGATGCTCTGCCGTTAATTGTTGTACAATTTGTGTTGATTTTGCTTTTGCATTTTTAATGAACTGTGCTTCATCAAGGATAAGATAGTACCAGTCTTGTTTTAAGAAGAGATTTTTATCTCGTAAAATAAGTGGATAGGTTGTAAAAACCACATGGTATTGTGAAAAATCATTTTTATCTATATGCCGGTTATCACCATGAAACACCAGAGTTTTTAAGCTTGGTAACATCTTAGCTGATTCCAGCGACCAGTTCGGCATCAGGCTGGTAGGCGCTAGGATCAAGCATGGTTTTTTGAGGCGGCCTTTATTTTTTTCAATGCTTAAATGGGCAAGTGTCTGCACTGTTTTACCTAAACCCATATCATCTGCCAAAATGCCTCCAAGCCCATGCGCACGTAAAAACTGGAGCCACGAAACACCATCTTCTTGATAACTGCGCAAATTCGCTTTGAATGTACTTGGAAGTTTGACTGGTTCTGGTGTTTGAAAGTCAGACAGTTGTTGTGCGAGCTTGCGAAGCTTATCACCACCAAACCAACGAAGTGTTGTTGCATGAAATGCCTTTTGAATTTCATACAGGAGTGATGCTTTGTTTTTGGATACTTGAAGACTACCATCTTCGTTAAGTTCAGTGTTGTAGAGTTCGTAGAGTAAATTGAGAATAGGTTTTATTCTTTCTTCAGATACATTGAGTTTATTTCCATCTGGCAGTGATAATAAACGCTCGTTTGTACTCCTTGAATTTTGTTTGATTTGGGTTGGATTGAATTGATCCATTTGCTCCAAAACAAGTGGTAGAATATTGACTTTCTCTCCGTCAATAATAATGCCCATATGAATGCCAAAGTAATCATACTCTGATTCATCCTTCAGGTCTGAATACCATTCAAGATCTTCATCATTAATAATATTAAAAAATGCCTCATGATGACGTGTGACTTGCCAGCCGTTTGCTTCAAGAATGGGGATATCTTCAGCTGAAAATGAAACATAATCCTCTTCATCCACAAGCTCTGGAAAGTACACAGTATTGTCTGGCATGATGGAGCTTACAGTATTATTATGTGTGCGAACACTCTCATCACCGAATGAAAAAATAGCTGTTGTAAGATGGCAAAGCTGTTCAATGTAGTGCTGTTCTTTGTCAAGATTGCGGTGAATACGAGTGAGAGCTCCATTTTTATAAAGGTGAATAAAGGGGGGCTCGCTCTCGTGTTGATGAGCGGCTAGCTCGATAAGTTCACCATCATAATTAAACTTGATACGTGCCATCGCTACAGTAAAGTAAGAACCTGTCATTGAGTGGATGATCTCATGACCATATCCAATGAGGGCTTTTTGAAACTGAGAAGGGTACATAAAATTTGTTTTTATATCTACAATATCAAGTTCTAAAAGAGGAGAAGGTTCAACATGAACAACTTCCTTATTGATTTTGATTTCAAGTGGCAAAGGGATAGGCGTTGTTACTATTTGAGACAGTCGTTGATTAAATGTTTGAACCAGTTCTGGTTGTAGGGGAGGTAATTGGCTGAGTTGATGCAAAGCAGCGACAGGAAGCTCACTTGTCAGCTCACCCATCAGGCCCTGTGTTTTATCTATATACCAAGGAGAGCCGAAATAGACCATAATGTAGGTTTGGTTATCAATTTTTGTTGTTGTGAGATCTTCATGTTGAATAAGAAATACAGGATGCTGTTCGCCCGAGTGAGTTAATTCCCATTCAATGTAGACCTGCTGGGTTGGACCCCTCTCTAGGAGGGTATTTGGCGTATTTTCCCAAAAGCAGCGTCCTGTGTCGAGTATCTGTTGCACTATGTCGGCGCCAGCTTTTTCTGAGATATAGATTTCATAGTGTGCTGAAGAATAATTTAACGTGTCCATATTGAGTCGTTGTAATTGAGCAAAAATGTTATGGTCTATCGGTTGCATGCTTTTTCTATGGCTTATATTGCTTGGCCTGAAGGACTTTGGTTTACCGTAACCACCTTTTACAAGGCATCTGGAGACGTGCATCTGAACTTGGAGCCCAGTTTTATGGTATATCGCTGGGCTGAGTTCAAATAAGAGGTGCTCTATAATCTCTTTTTTTTTCTTTGGGTTGTTGTTTTGAGGGAGTGACGTTATTGTTGTTGCTGCTGGTTTTAAACCATTCAAAAAATTGTTAAGCCAGCTATCAATGTCTGATGAACTGTTGTCGAGTAAAGTCATATCGATGCTTGTATCTTGTAGACGTGTCTCTAATAGTTCTAGAGCAACTGCTGCTCCATGTTTACATTGAATCTCAACTGGGCAAGAGCATCGACTAAAAAGATCATTGTCATGAATAAACTCAATGCTCACTGAGTAGGTTTTTTTTCCAGACCCAAGGACTCTTGCTTGGTAAGTTTTGTATTCTCGATTATCTTGAAGTTGAAGTTGAAGTGACAGTACATTACCTTCTTGCCAAAGTTTTTTCCCTCTCTGGAGAGTTTGGTGGTTAAATTGGTCTTCTAATACTTCAAGGCTTTTGGTGTAAGTCACAGTCATGTATTTGTCCTTAGTTTTCATCTTTTGATTGGATTTCTATTTGTTTAATTATGGGAGTGGCCATACAGCGTTGTCGCGCCTTGTCAACATCTAAAATGAAGACACCTTCAACACCTAAATCTATAACGCTTTGGGTATATTTGATAACAATAATTGAGGCTACACATGATGAGCGCACATATTGGTTTTGGTCGTTTAATAAGACGAGCTGTTATTTTTTTGATAATCTCCCTTTGCATGGTGCTGTTTGGCTGTGGTGGGAGTACTCAGCATCTATTGAATAAGAGTAATAGCGAACCAGCAGAGTCTCAGGTATCAAGCGATCTGGTAGAAACGTCTCAGGCTGTACGAGCTCAAGCGATACAGTTGCTCTCATTTTCTTGGGCGACGCTGTGTGATAATCGTCAAATCACAACTTTACGCTTTACGCCATCGAAACTCGTGACTCAGACTGTATTTTATAAAGATGATAACTGCTTAGACGTTCGTCAGGAGCTTCAGCGAAAGCACATTGAGATTTACACTATTGGTCGGCAAGTTGTTGATGCAACTGGTGTTATTGCGACTGAGATAGACTTGGAGACGGTACTTTCAAAACGATATGATCGTTTTGTTTTTGAAAATGGGGCGCTTTATTTTGGGCTGCAACAAGCAAAGGCATCATATCGAACTGAGATGATTGACTTTAAAAGACCGTATTTTTCAGTGCAATAGTTAAAGGCTGAGTAATATACCCAAAGCGTTTGAGATTGAGGTGTCGCATGCACAGTCCTTTTAACACTTGACTTCGTGACTGTGCCTCGTATGGGACTGGCCATCCAGCGTTGTCGCGCCTTGTCAATATCTAAAATGAAGATACCTCCAACACCTCAATCTCAAACGCTTTGGGTATAACTCATGAGTTATTTGAAAAACGTATTGGAGATAAGGGGTATATTGCTAAAAAAAGATAGCCTGCTTGACAAGGGGGTAGAGTTGCTCACTCAAGTGAGCAAAAATATGAAGCCGCAAGAGATGTCAATGGTGAATAAACTACTTCTACGGAAACGGGCGATTGTTGAGACTGTTCTTGAGTCGCTCAACAATATAAGTTAGATAGAATACTCTCGAGATAGTTGTCAAAATAATTTTTTGACAACTATCATAGCGGGATTGACTGCATATGCGTTTCAGCCTAAAAAATCACCAATTGAGCTTGGTAGCTAAGAGCTTGCTGTCGTTTAAGTTTTGCTCCGAATGAACGTTACTTAGGTTGCCATAGTGGGTCAATAGAGGGCATTAAATAGTCGTCAGCGACTAAACAGGCTCAGAGCTCATTAAAGCATCAAGCTCTCGTTTGAGCAGCTCTTCATCGCCTAGATTATGTTGAATCAATGTCCGAAGATGCTCTGCGGCTTCAATGGGCATTTGCTCAACATGGAGTCCAAGTGATTGGCTGCCAATATGTCGAATGATTACATCGAGTGGAAAAGAAATTTGCTCAGCACTGCCTTGTAGAGATAAGAGTTGTACAGTTGCTTTGCCTTTGTGACCAACAGTAAGAGGGTGTGATTTCTCAGGGTAAGGCTTTTTTGCTAGGCTAACCATAAGACCTTTAAAGGAGATATCGTTGAGTTCGCCATGGAGCTGAATTTGATCTTCAGTAGTGCCGAAGGTCAGTTGTACTTTTGCATCAAAGGGCACACGAGTGAACTTTCGTTGATCTGTGTTGGCTGGTGCATCTTGGTTCATGGCACTTTCTCCTTAAAAGCCTTATTCATTTCGATATTGATGAACGCTAGCAGGCTAAACTCACTTTGATGACTATAGATGAGTGAGTTTATACTTTGGACGTTTTGGTTGCGTTGCTTGCTCGCCATATTTTTTACGTTTGTAATTTTCAAATTCAGTATAGCTGCCTTCAAAAAACTCAACCTGTGCTTCATCTTCAAAAGAGAGGATATGAGTGGCAACTCGGTCAAGAAACCAGCGATCGTGAGAAATAACCATGACACACCCTGGAAAAGTGAGCATCGCTTCTTCGAGCGCGCGTAATGTTTCTACGTCTAAATCATTTGTGGGTTCATCTAAAAGTAAAAGATTAGCACCTTTTTGGAGTAGTTTTGCAAGATGGAGGCGGTTACGCTCACCACCTGAAAGGTCTCCAACACGTTTTTGTTGGTCTGATCCTTTAAAATTAAAGCGGCCACAGTAAGCACGAGACGGCATTGACACTGAACCAACTTGGATGAAATCAAGCCCGCCAGAAATTTCCTCCCAGACAGTTTTATTATCTTCAAGAGCGTCTCGAGATTGATCAACATAAGCTAAAGACACTGTATCTCCTACGATAACTTCACCTTGATCTGGCTTTTCTTCGCCGGTAATCATGCGAAATAGTGTTGTTTTTCCCGCGCCATTGGGGCCAATAATACCAACAATAGCTCCTTTTGGTATATCGAACTCAAGATTGTCATAGAGCCATCGATCACCAAAGGCTTTACCTACATTTTTGAAAGTGAGCACTTGATCACCGAGTCTTGGGCCTGGTGGGATATACAATTGTTGTGTTTCATTGCGCTTTTGAAATTCTTGGCTTGCCAGTTCTTCATATTGTTTGAGGCGAGATTTACTTTTTGCTTGCCGGCCTTTTTGATTCGTGCGGACCCATTCAAGTTCTGATTTGAGTGTTTTTTGCCATGCATCTTCTTGTCGCTGTTCTTGGTCTAAGCGCGCATTTTTTTGTTCAAGCCAAGACGTGTAGTTGCCTTTAAATGGGATGCCCTGGCCGCGGTCGAGTTCTAGTATCCATTCGGCTGCGTTATCTAAAAAATATCGATCATGAGTGACTGCTACAACGGTGCCTGGAAAGTCACACAGGTAACGCTCTAACCATGCAACACTTTCTGCATCAAGGTGGTTGGTTGGTTCATCCATGAGTAACATATCTGGTTTAGATAAGACAAGTTGACAAATAGCAACGCGCCGGCGTTCACCACCAGATAAGTTTTCAATTGTTTGTTCCCAGGGTGGTAAGCGAAGAGCATCTGCGGCTAATTCAAGAGTTCGTTCAACATCCCAACCATTGGCGGCATCGATTTTATCTTGCAAGCTGGCTTGTTCTTCAAGAAGTGTGTTCATTGCTTTATCGGACATAGGTTCTGCAAAGGCCATATTCACTTCATCAAAGCGCTTGAGCCAAGTATTTAGATCTCCTAAGCCTTCTTCTACCGCTTCTCTTACTGTTTGCTCAGTTTTAAAGTGCGGTTCTTGGGGTAGATAGCCAATTTTAATACCTGCTTGCGCTCGTGCCTCCCCTTGGATATCTTGATCTAGCCCAGCCATTATTTTTAATATGGTTGATTTTCCAGAGCCATTGAGGCCGAGAACACCAATTTTAGCACCAGGAAAAAAAGAAAGAGAGATGTTTTTTAATATCTGTTTTTGCGGTGGGACAACTTTGCCAACGCGATTCATCGTATAAACATACTGTGACATGATCAATCCTCTGTTAAATGTGTCTTTGAGTTTGAAAGTATTGAATCCTCTTGACAACCTGTGCTGCACTTAATTCAATATCGTAGTGGAGTTCACTCACGCTGCCTTGTTCTATAAAGAGGTCAGGCAAACCAAGCTGTAAAATTGGTAAAAGTGTCGTTTGTTGATGCATCCATTCAAGAACACCAGAGCCTGCACCACCGAGCACAGTATTTTCTTCTATAGTGACAAGCATTTGATGAGTTTGACAAAGTTCGGTGAGCACTTTTGTATCCAATGGCTTAATGAAACGCATATCAATCAGCGTTGCATTGAGTGTGTTCGCAGCTTCAATAGAAGTGTTTAGCATTGCGCCAAAACAGAGTATGGCAATTTTTTCGCCGGTGCGCACACCTCTCGATACTCCAATATCAAGTTGAGAGAGCGTTTGATTGATCTCTGTACCAGGGCCTTGTCCCCGAGGGTAGCGCACAGCTGCAGGGCCTTTATAGAGATAGCCAGTATGAAGCATTTGCCGACATTCATTTTCGTCAGAAGCTGCCATAATGAGCATATTTGGAATGCACCGTAGAAAACTAAGATCAAATGCACCATTATGTGTTGCTCCATCTGATCCAACCAGACCTGCTCGATCAATTGCAAAGAGAACATCAAGATTTTGTAATGCAACATCGTGAATCAGTTGGTCATATCCTCGTTGTAAAAAGGTTGAATAGATTGCAACAACGGGTTTTTTACCTTCACAAGCCATACCAGCTGCAAGGGTAATCGCATGTTGTTCAGCAATGGCAACATCAAAATATCTTTCAGGATACTCTTGTGAAAATGCAATAAGGTTGGAGCCTTCACGCATCGCAGGTGTGATAGCAATGAGTCGTTCGTCGGTTGCAGCTTCATCACAAACCCATTGACCAAAGACATCAGAATACTTCGGTTTTTTCTTAGTTTTTTGAGGATGTTCTGGTGCAGGCTCAATTTTATTCAAGGCGTGGTAACCAATAGGGTCTTGTTCTGCTGGCAGGAACCCTTTGCCTTTTGTCGTGACAATGTGAAGAAGTTGTGGCCCTTCAAGAGATAACATTTTATTAATATAGAGGCTTAAATTGTCTAAGCTATGCCCATCAATAGGGCCAATATAATTAAAACCAAGTTCTTCAAAAAAAGTACCATGACTGGTAATGCCTTTGACATGTTCTTCTGTTTTTCTAGCAATAGTAAAGGCTTTTGGGTGAGCCCCAAGTACTTTCTTACTGCTTGTTCGAAGATGATTATAAGTTTGGCTCGCCCAAATTCTTGAAAGATATGATGACAGTCCACCAACACTTTCTGAAATTGACATTTGATTATCGTTGAGGATAACGAGGATATTTGCTTTTACATCGCCTGCGTGAGAAA
Organism: Herpochondria borealis; assembly: GCA_032274145.1. Taxonomy (NCBI): domain Eukaryota; phylum Rhodophyta; class Florideophyceae; order Ceramiales; family Ceramiaceae; genus Herpochondria; species Herpochondria borealis. The sequence continues at coordinate 18,538 of JAVCKV010271455.1, forward strand.
GGGCTTCCATAGCCATCCCTGCGGTTATTGCGCCATCACCAATAATGGCGACATGCTTTGTTGATTTTTGGCTTAATCGATTAGCAATTGCCATGCCTAAAGCGGCACTGATTGATGTTGAGGAATGACCGACACCAAATGTATCGTATGGGCTTTCATCACGGCTGGGAAAAGCGGTTAAACCATCTTTTTGCCGCAAGCTTGGCATCATATGCCGACGCCCGGTCAAAATTTTATGTGGGTAAGCTTGATGACCAACATCCCAGACGATTCTATCTTCAGGTGTATTCAGTGCATGGTGCAAAATAGTCGTAAGCTCAATAACCCCAAGGCCGGCACCAAAGTGGCCTCCAGTTTGCCCTACTGAATACAGTAGGAATGCTCTAAGTTCATCTGCAAGCACACGAAGTTCAGCAAGACTCAGGGGTTTCATGTCGGTAGGACACTTTACCTGATCTAATAATGGGGTTAAAGGTGCTTCTGTTGGGATTAGTGTAAAAACCTTCATAATACTCTGCTTTTATGTTTATTTATGTGTTGTGTTGCGAGTTTACCAAGGTTAAGCTGCATTTTTCTACAAAAGCGGCATGATTTTTCATTGATTCGCTAATAAGGATAAATCGTGGGACTCTTGGAATGTTTGGATCAGTGTGGTTTTCATATTTGAGATCCACTGATCCAGGAGTATCTTTGCTTGGCGTGAACTCCATCAATGTTTCAAAAAATTTCATCTGATTCTTTTTAAATTGTGGGTATTTATTGTAACGACTGTCTTCAGGTGGAAGTTGGGCAATATGCAGTTGAGTTGTGCCATCTGCTGTAGATTGAAATGTGGCTTTTGCAAGTGCAGTTCTTTTTCCGAAACCAAGCTTGCCATGAGTTTCTATGGATAGTATTCGCTCATGCGGGCTTGGTATGTCTACAACTTTCATTGACTTAATGATGGGTAACCAATTTTCATATTCATGAATATGATCAAGCAAAGTGGCATAAATACTCTCAGGTTTAGCAGCAATATGAGTTTGAATTTGTATTGCTGGCACGCTTGAAAGAGGTGTATTGCCTACTGCGACGTCAAGCGTTGGACTATCGCTTTTATGAGGTAGCCACTGAATGGCATTAAAACATTTTTTGAGGGTGTTCATTTTGGCGTTGAGTCTGTTTGTATCTGTATGAGGCTCTATGCTATGTAAGTCGTCTAAACTGTCTAAGTGTGCGCAATCCCCTAAAGTTGATAGCGTGTTGTTCATTTGTATGATGTCGTGTTGAGAGGATACTTGGGCGCGTGCCTGCGGATTTTTATTCATTAATGTTTTAATATGATCAAGCGGATGAAAATAGTTTGGTTCTCTCATCGAGAAATGACAGGTTCTTGATTGAGTTACTCTGCTTGGCTGAATGCGTGGAGGCCCAAGGTTAAAAGCTGGAATTGATGGTGGGTTTGGATTACATGAGTGATAGGGTGCTGATGGCTGCATAAGGTCAATCCTGTCTGTAGATAAAGTGTGTTGCATATTGATGTAAGAGAATATGAGAGTCTCGTATTGCAATGTTTAGTGTTTCATGAATTCAGGTTGAGCAAATGCAGCAGTATGGATGGCTTTATTATAATAAAGAGTTGGCCATTTTTTTGATTCTATGTCAGCATATCGTGGTATTAAAGCCGTTTTATTTTTTTGTGCCATAGTTGCACTCCACCAGCCACTTGGGTAGCAAGGTTGAGGAAATAAAATGTGTTGTGGATGAGAAAATCCAGCACTCACAAGGTTTGATTTAAGATCTGCAATTAGAGTGTTCCAATGTAATATTGGTGATTCAGATTGTTGAACAATAATGCCATCTTGGCGTAATGTACGGAATGCATGCTGAAGAAATTCTGGGCCAAAAAGCTGTTTTGCAGGGCCTATTGGATCGGTAGAATCGATGATAATGACATCGATAGACGCTTGGTCTTGTCTTTGAATCCATGCTGCTGCGTCTTCAAAATGAAACTGTGCTCTGGGATCATTATTGCTTTCACACAGTTCTGGAAAATAGGTTTCAGAGGCACGGGTCACTTGCTGATCTATTTCAATTTGGATAGCATGAGCCACAGTATTATGTTTGAGTACCTCTTTAAGGGTGCCGCAATCTCCACCGCCAATAATAACGACACGTTGAGGCTGAGGGTGAGAGAAGAGCGCTGGATGGGCTATCATTTCATGATAGAGAAAATTATCTCTTGATGTGAGCATAACACAGCCATCAAGCACCATCAGATAGCCAAATGTTTCAGTATCATAGATTTCAAGTTTTTGGTATGGCGTTTGTTCTTCGTGACACTTTTTTTTGATAGCCAGACCGAATTTTGTACCTTCGTCTCCAAAGGCTTCTTCAAACCAAGAAGTAAATGATGTTTCTGCCATGAGTCATATATCCTTTAGTACACAAGAGCCTGAGTATACTGGTAAACTTGTTGGCAAATCAATAATCATCGTTGTAGAGTGTGTCTGGTCATTGACTATTGAGTCGTGCCTTGACGACTTTTTGTCAGCTGTCTATAGGAGTGACATCATGAAAAATGACCACAATAAAATTGAGCAGGATGTCTATAATACAGCCTTTTGGAGTGATGGCTATTTGCAGGTTAAACAGGGCAGTTTGGAAGTCATTGCTCCGCGTGGTACAGCGCGGTTTACCACCTTGGTTGAAGTCTTACAACAGCAAGGCGTTCATTTTCCAGTCCTTGTTCGTTTTGAGCATATTTTAAAAGATCGAGTAGCTCGTTTATGTGCTGCATTTCATGAGGCAAAAATAAAAGAAAATTATACAGGTGATTATATTTGTGTATATCCCATTAAAGTGAATCAACAGCGCTGGGTCGTTGAAGAATTAATTAGCGCACACAGCCCAGTTGACAATATCATTGTTGGACTGGAGGCTGGAAGCAAGCCTGAATTATTAGCCTGCCTTGCTCTTGCTCAATCACCTCCAAGTATTCTCGTGTGTAATGGGTATAAAGACCGTGAGTATATTCGTTTAGCTTTAACGGGGAGTAAGATGGGATTAAATGTGTTCATCGTCATTGAAAAAATGGATGAACTGCCAATTGTGGTTGAAGAGGCTCGTGCTTTAGGTGTGCGGCCAACTATTGGATTAAGAGCTCGGTTAGATACTATTGGTGTGGGTCAATGGCAAAATACTGGTGGTGAAAAATCGAAATTTGGGCTAAATGCCCGTAAAATTTTAAAAGCTTGTGAATACTTAGCTCAAGAGCAAATGCTTGATTGTTTAACGCTATTACATTTTCATATGGGCTCTCAGGTCTCAAGTGCAAAAGATATCCAGCAATGTGTTGCAGAAGCTTCTCATGTTTGGGCGAGTGTTCGAAATCTTGGCGCACCTTTAACCTGGCTTGATGTTGGTGGTGGATTAGGGGTTGATTATGAAGGGACTCGAAGTCGATCAACCTTTTCTGTGAATTATTCAGTTGAAGAGTATGCAGCTGTTATTATTCATGCAATTAGGACAACCTGTGATCAGCATAATGTACCACACCCTCATGTGATTACAGAGTCTGGACGTTATTTAACAGCACACCATGCCTGTTTGTTAGCGCCGGTGCTTGGTATTGAATCCCCCCTTGATGACATTGTGCTTGAGAAGCCGATACAGACCATTGGCATGGTTGCTGATTTATGGGCGTGTTATTCTCGTTTGCTTGTTGGTGTAGAACCCCGTGAATTAGTGGAGCTATTTCATCAAGTTGAATATAGTTTTGAGGAAGTGAAAAAAAGTTTTCCAAGAGGAGCTATTACAATCACTGAAAAAGCCCAAGCAGAGAATTTGTATTTGGCATGTTTAGATCTATTACGGCAGGCTCTTGATAATCGAGTGAAAAATCATCAGGAGTTATTAGATGAAATTCATAGTCGACTTGCAGAAAAACTATTTTTAAATTTTTCTATTTTTCAGTCTATACCTGATAAATGGGGCATTTCGCAAATTTTTCCTGTGATGCCTCTGCATGATATTCATACTGTAGCGCAGAATCGTCGTGGAAAAATTCAGGATATGACCTGTGATTCTGATGGACAAATTGATGAGTATGTTGATGGTATGGGTGTTGAACAAACATTCCCAATGCCAGATGCTTTTAAAGTGAATGATATCCTTGGTATTTTTCTTGTAGGCGCTTATCAAGAAATATTAGGAGATATGCACAATCTTTTTGGTGATACTGATGCGGTAAATGTGGCTATTACTGGTGATGAGCAAGTGCATGTGCTCGGTGTGGATTCTGGTGATACTATTGAAGATGTCCTTGGGTATGTGAAGTATGATCCTCAGTTATTGACAAATCAGTTGCAAAAACGCTGTGAATTAGCTGATGTGTCAGATCAGGATCGAAAAATGTTTGAAACATGGCTTGTGGATTCTTTGCAAAGTTATGTGTATCTACAATAAATAGTCGCTGGCGCCAAATAGGCGAGTAATGAGAAATCGAGGAAAAAATGTTCGAAAAAGCGCAGTTTACATGAGTAAATGAGCATTTTGAGCACTTTTTTGACAACGATTGATCGAGCGCAGCCATTTCGCGCCAGCGACTCAATAGTGGAGCTGTTGTTGTATGAGTCCTATGAAAAAATTATGTGATATCTCTGATCTAAGTGCAACGCAATCTTTTGGTGCAGAGGTAGAAGGCATTCATTATATTGTCATTCTGTCACCGGAAGATCAGCAGCCGAGAGTGTATCAAAATGCTTGTCCACATCTAGGGATACAGCTTGAAATACTCGAGAATGAGTTTTTAGATCCTGCTCGGGAATATATAGTCTGTGCAAATCATGGTGCATTATTTCAGCTTGAAGATGGCTTATGTATTGCCGGACCTTGCGTCAATCAATCATTGCAGTCTGTTCAATCATGCATAAAAAATGGGAGTGTTTATATATCCCAGACACTTGAGACGTAGGGAGTTGCTGGTGCGACATGGCTGCGTTTGACCAATTGTCGTCAAAAAAATGCTCATTTACTCATGAAAACTGCGCTTTTTCAGCCTTTGTCTCAGTATTTTTTTCAAGGATAGCAACAGTTAATCGGGAGGTGCAGATTAACTTTTTTGTTTCAAGAGCAATAATTTCAATAGCCCAGACCTGCGTACGACGCCCAACATGAATTGGTGTGCAGTGACCTTCAACTACACCAGAAGAAATGGAACGAATATGATTGGCATTAATTTCAAGACCAACAGCGCTCTGGGTTGCATGGTTGATTGTCATCCATGAACAGACACTTCCTAGTGATTCCGCCAATACACAAGAAGCACCGCCATGCAGAATACCAAAGGGTTGTGTTGTTTTTTCACTCACAGGCATTGTCCCTTTTAGAGTCATTTCGGTAATTTCAGTGTATTGAATGCCGAGATGGGAAGTCATATTGCCAAGACGAGCGCCGTTGAGCATATCAAGAGTATAATTTTGAAACCAAATTGAATTTTTATCTTCAGTCATGAGGTATGTCCTTGCTGAGAGGATGAAGTTTGAGAGTGCCTTAGTACTATTTTTAAGTCTTGTTGAGGGGGGACTCCAATAAGATCTACTGAATGAAATGTCCATTGATCACGATTTGGTAAATTCTCAAGAATTGGGAGTTGAAATATCGCTTTTGCATCAGACCCTAATAAGATTGGTGCAAGATAAAGCACAATTTCATCAACTTCGTTTTGAGCTAGAAAATAGCCTGTTAATGTTGGCCCTGCTTCTACCATCAGACTATTGATCAATCGTGCGTTGAGTATACCTAGAAGGTGGCGAATATCAATACGATTGTTATCGTGTGGAGATACTCGGCATGCTAGGCATTCTAAAGTCTTGAAATAAACAGTTTTATCTTTGGCTATTTGGAGTTTCTCTGGTGTTGTGACGAGGAGGGTCTGCTGAAATGGCACTTGCTTTTCAAGAGTGTCTACTGTGAGCAAGTGTTGATCAAGAATAATTCGAGTTGGCTGTCTCTCAGGCGAAAAACCAAGCATATCTTCTCGAGCATTTAATCGAGCATTATCTTGGATGAATGTCCCTCTCCCTGTGAGAATTGCACTTGCAGCAAGTCGAAGCCGATGGACATCTTGTCTTGCAGCAGTGGCTGTAATCCATTGGCTTTTGCCGTTGTACAGTGCAGCACGACCATCCAGACTAGCGGCCATTTTTATTTGAACCCAAGGTTTGTGTGTACGCATACGGTGAAAAAAAGTGTGATTTAATTCTAAGGCTTGTGCTTCAAGCAGGCCAACTTCAACACTATATTTTTTTTGAAGTCGTTCAATGCCTTGGCCACCAACTAATGGATTTGGATCTTGGCAAGCTATAAAAATACAGTTAAAAAGATGGTGTTCAATCGCTGCACAGCATGGTGGAGTTCGGCCGTTATGACTACAAGGCTCAAGTGTGACATAAAGATCAGAATGATGCAGTGAGTGACCTTGCTGTAAGGCATTTTGTATGGCATTCACTTCTGCGTGAGCTTCGCCTGCACGGTGATGGTAGCCTCTGCCAATGATGTTGCCGTCTTGAACAATTACAGCGCCAACCATTGGATTAGGGTCGCACGTAAATTTGCCTTTATATGCAAGTTGGAGTGCTTCTTTCATATAGAGAGTGTGTGCAGCTGTTGTGTCAGACGGGATTATTTGAGACATGCTCTACACTTGCTCTCGTTCAATAGCTCGATAGGCGATATCTGAGCGGTAAAAAGCACCTTTCCAAGTAATTTTATTCACTTGGGCATAGGCATTTTGTTGTGCTTGAGTGACAGTATCTCCGAGAGCTGTGACACAAATAACTCGCCCACCATTTGTGACGAATTGCTGATTCTCGTTGAAGGTAGTGCCTGCATGAAATACTTTTGCATTATCGCCAGTCACTTGATCTAATCCATTAATAATATCGCCTTTTTCGTAGTGAACAGGGTATCCTGAAGCAGCCATAACAACGCCGACAGCAGCTTGTGTGCAAAATTTTAGAGTCACAGTCTTGAGTTTTTGTTTACAGGCTGCTAGGCAGGCTTCTACTAAATCAGACTCAAGTCGCATCATAATAGGCTGTGTTTCAGGGTCACCAAAACGGCAGTTGAATTCAAGGACTTTGGGTGATCCTGATGAATCAATCATGATTCCAGCATACAAAAATCCTGTATATGGCAACCCTTCAGCTTCCATACCTTCCAGTGTTGGTTGCATGACTTCTTTTAAAATCCGTTGTTCTAGGGCAGGCGTAATGACTGGAGCAGGGGAGTAGGCGCCCATACCACCTGTATTTAAACCTTTATCTCCATCAGCAACTGCTTTATGGTCTTGTGAGCTCGCAAATGGGAGAATGGTTTGGCCATCAAGCATGGCAATATAGCTGGCCTCTTCGCCAACAAGGAACTCTTCTATAACAACGCGATGACCAGCATCACCAAACTGATTGCCTTCAAGCATGTTTTCTAGAGTTTTTTCAGCTTCAGCTTTATTCTCAACAATGACCACTCCTTTGCCGGCAGCTAAGCCGTCCGCTTTAATGACTAAAGGGTAAGAGGCTCTTTCAAGGCTAGTAATAGCTGCTGTGAGTGAAGTGAAGACCGCATAGTCTGCGGTGGGGATGTTATATTTTTTGAAAAAGTCTTTTGAAAAAGCCTTTGATCCTTCAAGCTGAGAGGCTCCCTTGGTTGGGCCAAAAATCATGAGCCCAGCGGCTTGAAATGCATCAACAATACCAATGACCATTGGTGCTTCAGGGCCAACAATCGTCAGTTCAATTGTGTTGTCTTGCGCAAATGCAATCAGTGCCGGTATATCAGTTGCACTTATATTAACAGTAGTGATTTTTGCTTCAAGTGTGGTTCCAGCATTACCAGGAGCAACAAAAACTTGAGTTGCTAAAGGTGATTGGGCTGCTTTCCAAGCAAGTGCATGTTCACGACCACCGTTACCGAGAATTAAAATATTCATGTCTTTTTTCCTGTGTCTAGTGTTCTGTTTAAGAAGGCGAACTTAAAGAGAGCTGCGAGCGACTCACTAGTGTTTGAAGTGACGAGTCCCTGTAAACACCATCGCAATGCCAGCTTCATTTGCAGCAGCGATAACTTCTTCATCACGCATGCTGCCACCAGGTTGAATAATAGCTTGCGCCCCAGCGGCTATAACAGTATCAACACCGTCTCTAAACGGAAAAAATGCATCAGATGCAACCACTGTCTTTTCAAGTGATATATTTTCTAGAGCAGCTTTTTGGCTGGCAATCTGTGCTGCAAATACACGGCTCATTTGGCCGGCACCAATACCAGCGCTGCTTTGATTCTTAGCAAATACAATCGCATTTGACTTGACGTACTTGACAAGAGTCCATGCAAATGTAAGGTCTTCTAATTCTTGTGCTGTTGGTTGTCGTTCACTCACCACGCGGAAAGTCTCATGGGATTGCGTTAAGCGAGGTGTATCGTCTTCTTGCAATAGTAATCCACCGCTGACACTTTTGATTGTGACTGCACTTGCGCTCTGATGATTGATTTGAGGTATACCTCCAGTGATGAGCACTCGTAGGTTTGGTTTGTTGCTCAGGGCTGAAAGAGCTTCTTGAGTGATGCTAGGGGCAAGAATAACTTCAACAAATTGACGCTCTAAGATTGTTTGGCTTGTTGTCAAATCTAATGGGGCATTAAAAGCAATAATACCACCAAAAGCTGCTGTGGGGTCTGTCGCATAGGCTTTTTCATAGGCATCTAATAGTGTATCGCTTGTTGCAGCACCACAAGGATTAGCGTGCTTAACAATGACACAACCCTTGCCTTGTAATTCGCGGACACAGGCAAGAGCAGCATCAGCATCAGCAATATTGTTATAGGACATTGGCTTACCTTGCATAAGCTGTGCGAGGGCAATAGTGCCTTTTTCTGCATCAGGGTAGCGATAAAAAGCAGCCTGTTGGTGGCTGTTTTCACCATAGCGAAGGTCTTGTATTTTATCTGCAAGTAGGTTGAGGGTCGCTGGTAAGCGATTTTCATCAGTGTGTCTTTGGTCACTATTGTTTGTGTTGTTATTTGTGTTGTTATTTGTGTTGTTATTTGTGTTGTTATTTGTTTCGTTATGAAGTTGTTTTAAAAGATATCCTTGGATACGAGTATCATATTCAGCTGTATGAGCAAAAGCCTTGTGTGCTAATTGTCGTTTAAGTGTGGTGCTTACTGCTCCATGTTCATCCATGTTCGTCATAATATGCTCATAGTCAGCAGGGTCAACTACAATACTGACCCATCTATGATTTTTTGCGGCAGCTCGAATCATAGCAGGGCCACCAATATCAATATTTTCAATAGCGGTCGCATAGGTAGACGCTGGCTTTTCAATAGTTGCTTTGAAGGGGTAAAGATTGACACAGACTAGATCGATTGATTCAATGCCATGTTGAGCCATGATTTTTTGGTCAATATCGCGACGACCAAGAATTCCACCATGGATTTTTGGATGAAGCGTTTTCACTCGCCCGCCCATAATCTCTTCAAAACCAGTATAAGTACTGACTTCTGTGGCTTGAATATCTGCTTGCTGTAGGCAGCGGAAGGTGCCTCCAGAGCTGAGAATTTTAAAACCTTTCTCGTGTAGTTTTTTGGCAAATTCAATGATTTGAGACTTATCTGAGACGCTAAGTAAAGCAGTAGGCATGAAGAGATCCTTTTAAAAGAGCAACTGTTAAAGTTGGCACTATACGGCTGAACGCTCAAAATCGCAAGGTGAGTCTTGAGAGGAAGGACTATTTTTGAGAGAAAAATAGCCGATGTAAGGCTCATCACGAGACAGTATTTCTATAAAAATGCTCACTCAAAAGGGGGTGTTGCTTATAAAGAAACACCCCCTTGATCATTTTATCTTATGAGTTGTCAGGTGGATTAGTTGACTGAAACGTCTCCAAGAACTGACCATCCTCCAGTAAGTGCATGCTGAGAGCTCCACGAACCGTTTATCACAGGAAGATTATTTGAGAAAAGAATGTATGTATTTCGGGCATCAAGCTTCCAGGATCTGCTTTTGTTCATGTCAGCATCTGGTTGAATGATTCGAACTGCGAGACGATACTGACCAGCATTCACTTGCATTAGCGGCATAGATGTCGAGAGTGTAAACATCTCTCCTGGAAGTGCAGTCGTTAAATCAAAGTCAGCAGTTGATGTTTTAACTGGCTTATTATTTCCATCAAGCAATGCAAATTGAACGTCCCAGTTGTAATAAAGGGGAGCAACTCCAATATTATCAACGTTTACATTAACGGTGAGCTTATCAGTTGAAGCGATACCTTTTGAGAAGGTAGCAGTATCGATTTGATAGTTATAGCCCATCTTGTTGTGTAGACGCATGTATCCATCATATCCTCTCTCACCTTTTTCAATTTGATAATAACCAGGCTTCATTGTTGTATAATGACCTGATGTAATCATATTCATCCCTTGTGATGTTTCAGTCAGGGCTATTTTTTCATTTGTACCTTCGCTGCCACCTCTTGGTGGTGATTCGCCTCCAATTGGTCCGTCACGCCATTGCTGACCTATAGATATTGCATCATCAAATTCATCACTATGGCCATTGTTTGGTACAAAGAAATCGTTATGAAAGCCTATACCAGATGTTGTTTTAAGGATGCCTTTCCAAGGATATCGCCCTTGAAGCTTAACATGAGGAAAGCTTTCTTTATAAGCCTTTAATATAGCGTTCTTGGTGCTATCTTTAATTGTGAACTGGTTGCCACCAAATTTTGAGCCCCATGTATGCCACTCACCCCAGTAGCCAAGTACACCAATTTGAATTGCATGGGCTCTTGGGTCATTCCCAAAATAAGTCGCAAGTGCTTTGATTGCTTGAGTTGCTTGTTCTATGTACTTAGGATTATTGTAATCTGTAATATACTTGCCATTTTCGCCACGAAGACGTTTAACACCCATATCACTGTAAAGCCAGCTTGGACAAGCCTGTGATGTTTGCTGAGCACCATACCAATCACAATACAGTCGTATTACAAAGTGACGACCTTTTGTACCTGGACGATTTAATAGATTTTCAACAGCTTGTGTATTGAATTGTCCATCTTTTGGCTCGAAGTCTTTCCAATCTAAATACTGAAAACCAACAGATGCTTCTTTAATGTCATCCCACCAGCCTGAATTCCAACCTTTGTGTGGGTTTTTATTCGGGCCATCATTCTTAGCGTATGTATGTTCAACTGCCCCTTGGTTATTAGGAATAGTCACTACAGGTGTAGGTGTAGGTTTAGTCACAGGTTTTGAGGGTGCTGTAATCGGTATTGAAGATTGAGCTACAGGTGCTGATACTTTTTCTTGATTCGTTTTACTATTACATTTAAGGCCTACATTGTTAAATATACAGTGAGGATGTTGAACATTCTGAAAAACATTTGGAGATACTTGATCCCACTTTTGCCAGTCTGCATTTTTGCATCTCCATGAAATGACACTTTTAGAGATTATTTTATTATTACGGCTGTCAGTTGGAATATCCGCACATTTATTGTTTTTGACAAGAATGAAATGACTTCCGCTTTGTTTTGGTGAGTAACCTTGCACATTTGCAAAGCTTGTACTGCTTATCATGCCTAATGCGATGAATGTCAGTAAATGTTTGAGTCTTTTCATGGTCTGTTTTCCTCTATATTTTATATATAAAATATTAATACTGAATGACTATAAGTCCATTTAAACCTGTATTTTTCATATAAAAAGGTATTAGTTGAATAGGAGTTTTTTACCACTCTGTAAGTCGTTAGAAATGATTTGAAATAGCTCAATATGCTTTACGTTACACTGCGTAATGTTTAATGGCAAACCAATATGTAGCGCTATTAATTTTTCATTTCTATGACACTGGATGTAGAGTGCTGTTATCTTGATAAAGTTCCAATGGTACTTTCATTTTTTGCTGGGAGACGAGACTGAAAGGGACTGTGCAGCGATTTTTTATGAGTAGAGTCTATTGGGTATATTGGGTATATTGGTGCAATGAATAAGTCTTATTGGCGTACTTGTTTCTCTATCGAGTCTTCTGGTGTTTCATAGGCACACTTATGAGGCGTTGTTACATGGAGTTCAATACAATGTATAAAATCTCGTATAGGTTCCCACGCATTTTTTAATACTTGTTGGTGGCCTTGAGGGTTTGCATGAATTCCATCAGCAGTTAATTGACTTGTATCGGAGGAAACTTTTGCAAGTAGATCAGGCACTAACCCAGTATTTTCTGATATCGCAAGTATTTGATACATCTCAACAAATCGCTTGGCATAATTTTGGCCTAGGTTGTTAGGAATACTTGATCCTATGAGCATAACAGCACTATTTTTTGCTTTTATTTTGATAATTAACTTTTTTAAATCTTCTTTAATGTGTCGCACTGCACTGGCACGAAGGGCATCATTATTACCAAGTTGAATAAAGACTATTGTTGGGTCGTGTTTCTTAAGTTGTGAATTAATTTGACGGTTAGCACTTCGAATAGTATTGCTAGGCATACTTATATTAATGAGCGCCCATCCTGGTAATTCTTTTTGAATACGTTGTTCAAGTTGATTCATCCAGCTTTCGCTGTGGCGAATTTTATAATCGCTACTCAGGCTCTCGCCAATAAGGAGTATTTTTTTGAGTGGACGTTGTTCATTTTTATCCGCATTATGATGAGGGAGTTGATTAAATGGCTCTTGTGAAAATGCTAGATTTAGATTTAAATTTAAAATGAAAATGCTGAGCAACAGGCGTTGGACAAGACTTTTTAATTGATAGTTAAAAAAATTCATTTTATAATGACTTCCAACTTTATGAAGGGACTCAGTGAGCCGGGTTGTTTAACAGTTGTGTGCAGATGTTATATCTCATGGTGTGTAGCGTATTTCTGTAGGCGTTAGAATATCTTGGAGTGTACGCTTGTCATGATCGAAGAGGCACCAGAGTGTACTAGCGCCTGCACTCAAGAATACTGTGCTAAAGCGTAATATGGCGCCTTTTAATGTGGGGCGCTCACCGTTTTTATTCATTATTTTCAGGCGCCAAGCTTGCATGCCAAGGGTTTGTTGGTTCTTGAGCCAAAAGTAGGATGAAAAACTAAAGCTTATTAAGACCAGTAACGGGAATAATGTGACTTGCAATACCCATTGATGCTCAGGAGCAAGCACTTGTCCTTTTAATACTAGAGCATTAAAAATTCCAGAGACAATCATCCAGAGTGCGGCGTGAAGTAGCACATCATAAATGATAGCGCCAAATCTTCTATAATAGGGAGTTGGAAGCATAGTTTATTGACGCTCCAGTCGATCTGCGCGGTCTTGAGGGTTTGGATGGCTTGCAAGTAAACCACCGCCATCATCACCGAGTTTGCGCAGTGCTGAAATACTAGCAGCTTTGTTATAGCCATTTTTGGCCATAAAACTATAACCATAATCATCTGCTGATTTTTCTTCTTTTTGAGAAAACTGCGCTTGAACAATGTTTTGTGCAATTGATGTGAGTTCTGATTGCGCAATTCGTCCTAGAGTACCACCAACCGCAGATGTGCCCTTACGAACTGCAGATGTTGACATTGCTAACTGCGTGGAGCGTTTGCTGTGTTCAAGTAAAACATGGCCAATTTCATGACCAATGACGAATAGGAGTTCGTCGTCGTTTAAAATATCCATTAGCTTAGAGTAAACTCGTACAGTGCCGTCAGCCATTGCAAACGCATTAACGCTTTCAGAGATGTAAACAGCGTAGTTGAGTTGAACACCATCGACAGTGTGGTGGTGAGCAATCAAGCGTTGGAGTCTTTTAGAGTAGGGCGAATGACTTGGTGCTATAGTATGAGTAGTATCCATTTTGCTAGCAGCTTGGCGACTAACAGATTTTAAGTCTTCATCACTGAGCATGACTGCTTGTATGCCATTGAGTGCTGCCTCTGTGGCTAAGTGAGAATCAATGTTTTCACAGCCTGTGAGTAGTATGCTGCATGTTATTGCGCTCACAAGAAGTCGTTTATAATTGAACATAAAGTAGTCTCCTTTTTTTGCTCGTCACTGTTTTACTCTTTAATTGAGTATGTTGAGGCTATACTCAGAGTTGTTTACAGTGGGGCTGTTGCTTTATTTGGTTTCATTGTTGAGTAATAGTTGTTCATATGAACTTCACTGTAATGAGCATACACTATATTATGATCTTGAAAAAGATATTGCCATTATTCATGAGAAAAAGGGGTGCTTGATGGGTGAATCACTCGTATTAAATTGGCTCGATCTTGCTATTATGCTACTTATTCTGGGGTCGACTGGGATTAGTCTGCTTCGTGGTTTTGGTCGAGAAATCCTATCGCTCATCAATTTTTTTGTTGCTTTCCTTGTGGCACGTCTGTTTTCCCCTGCATTTTCAGGTCTCTTGATTCATGTTATTGAAGAGCCAGCACTACGTAATGTAGCTGCGTACGGCATTCTTTTTTTTATGAGTTTAGTTGTTGGTGGGCTTATTATGCGTGCGGTTTCAATGCTCATTAAATTTGGTGGGTTAGAGCTTTTTGATCGATTATTAGGTACAGTATTTGGTTTTGCGCGAGGATTAATTATTGTTCTTGTTGTCGTCGGCATTGGAAACTGGGGTGGGTGGTTTGCTCATACCCGAACATGGCAAGACTCTCACCTTATTCCTTTTGTGTTGCCTTTAGAGCATTGGTCTCGTGACCTTGTCCGTTCATTTATGTTTAAGCAGGATATGGATGGTTTGGCAGACAGTTTAATATGGCAACTTGATGCATTGCAAAATCAGCAAGAAATACAGCAAAAAACACGAGCACCTCAGCGAGTCTTAGATATGCTAGGCCCTCGCTAACCGATTACCATTTTCCCTCTGGTAGTCGATTGCCATATGTGTCAAGAGAAAAAGTAATTTTGGAGCTTTTATTATTTTGTGGTATTGCAGTAACTTGTATACATCGGGTGAGCGCTTCAGCGCCACACGGTGCAAGAGACGCCCTAAAGTGATTAAATTGACTGTCAACAATTTCTGTGGGGTAGCCAATCGCTTTAAAGCTGTTAAAATATTTTCTATTATGTATGAACGCAACTTTTTGTGCTCCAATAATTTCTTTAATGAGTATCTTTCCGTATTCATCGGCAATACGTTTTGAATACTCACCATAAGAAGCAACCCCTATTGTTGTTACAATGAGCAAAAGAGCTGTCACAATGATGAGCTCTAGAAGCGTAAACCCACATGATTTTATAAGAGTATATTTCAAGAGAGTCTCCATGTGGGCTTGCTAATGTTAAAGGGTTCTAGGGTTTAGTGCTTGATTCTACTAAAGTATCTGAAACACTTGAGACTGAAAAATAAGAATCTCCGTTGACAATTGGAGAAGCTATCAGTTGAACACATTGTGAAATAAGCTGTGTCCCACAGGGCTTTGCTTCAATTGTAAAATATATTTTATTTTCTTTTTTCGCATTTTTTGCGTCATAGTTAATGTCTTCAAGTGTTGCAGTGTAGGTGTCATTATCTGAAAAATAGTTTTGTTGTTGTTGGAGAAGTGCGAGGAGCATTGTTTCTCCTTGCAAGTGACGTTTATCTTGTATAAAAGATTGAAATGTGGGAACCCCTAGAGATATTATAATACTTGAAATTGCAACAACAACAAGTATTTCAAGCAAAGTAAAACCTTTTGATGTAACGATATTTCGGCGAGAGAATAGTTTCACTTAGGGGGAGTCCTTCTTATGTATTTATTTTTCATTCAGTAGTGCATTATTAAAAGCGATCGTGGTTTGGAAAATTTGTCTAGCAAATTGATCATTAAACTCTTGTTCTGCACGATTAAGCACTTGGTATTTTTGTGTCTTAGCTTTGATGTGAGCTGGCAGTTCACTATTTGCTAATACTGCAACTTCTATTCCTTCGACTTCATTCCAATGCGTGACTTGGCTGGCCGTTAGAGCTGCTGCTGTATTTTTTTGGTAGTAAAGCACTTGAAAATCCTCAATACCAGTTTGTAGTATTCGCGGTTCTTCTGTCCCAAGCCATATATTTTTTGATAATGAATAACTTTGGCAGGCAAGAGCTGAATATGTTTTTGTTTTGATATGACTAAAAATTTCAAGGAGCTCTTCTCCTTTTGATGCCATCTGTCCGTTACATGCCTGCATATCATCGGGATATTTTTTTCGAATGCTCAGTCGATCAGGTGCCGTTATATTTTCACGTGTACACAGAATATCTGTGGTCTCACAAGCACCAGCAGTTATACTTGAATCGCCATATATTGGAATTGTTTGAAGTCCAGCACTTCTGGTGTAATGAGCTAAAAAGTGAAGCGCAACTGCACCATTATCTTTAAGAGTTGAATATGCAGCATTGACATTTCGAGTTTGAATATTACTGGTGAGATAGTTCATACTCAATGAGGTAATCACGAGGCCAATGGCCATTGCAATGAGCAGTTCAATAAGAGATATACCTGTCGTTTGTGTTAAGTTTATTTTAGTTCGTTTGTGCCACATAGGTGATACCCATTAATTGTTTGTTATAGCTACCAGCTGCTTTTTTTGTCCCTTCAGTGGTTACGTCGAATCGCATCCCTGTAAATCGATCAATAGAGTAGCCGTATACGGTACCATTTGTATCCCGAAATTTAATTATAGTCTTATGGTCTGCTGTTGTTTGTCCCGGCCCTTTGCCCACTCTTAAAATATCATAAATAATGTTTTGAAACTGACTTGTGTCGAGCGCATCTTTGCTTGATTGTTTAAAGAGCTCGCCACGAGCTTGGGTATAGGATAGATTGAGCCAATCATGACTTTTTGATATTTTTTCTTCAAGAATTGTGGTTCTTGCCATGGGGAGCACAACAGCAGATATAACGGCGATCAGAGCGATAACTATAACCAGTGAAATGCCTTTTTGTTGTTGTATTTTACATGAGATGTATTTCATATTGTTATACTACCAGCTATGTTAATATTAAGCGCTTATACTCTATTTTTGTATCGTCATTATTCAGAATACCATCTTTCTTATTTAAAATAAGAACTCATAGCGAATGCCGTTTGTATCCGCTATACTACTCCCGCCAGATTTTTGCCAATCAATCGTCACTGTGAAAAAAGAATAGTTTGAACAAGCAATAGAATCGAGAGGATCGCTATCTTTACAAGTAATTGTCCAGTTGATTTCACCCATAATATCTATTGGCTTTGTTTGTGCCCATGTTGATTTAAGATTAACAGGGCAGAACAGTGCTGTCAGGTCAGCCTGGGTACGTGTTGTTGGTGTCTTCGCATCACAGGTAACATTTTTTTGATTGTATTCGAGGCTTCGAGCGCCAGTACTATTCATTGTTATTTTTGAAATCAAACTATTCGCTAGCCATGTCGCGTGAATTTTTTGTAATGATTCACTATTGGATGTGATCGTTTTTTCAGAAAGTGACGAAAGTGCAAGTACGCCAAGTCCAAAAACGAGCAGTGATATAAGTTCTGTAATAAGGGCAAAGCCTTGCTTATATTTAATGTGCATCTTAAATGATGTGTTAAGTACATGCTGCATTTTTTGCTGCTCCTCTCATGTAAGTGACACCAAGAGGATCGATAAAGATTGTATTTAATAGATTTAACCTGCCCATTTTTTTTGAACAAAGCTGTAGCTTTTCTATTTTTATATTACTTGAAACGCCTTGGCGATTGTAAATCCAGCTTGTGTCTATAGGTGTTATCTGTAGAAAGGTTGTATTACTTATTGTGCTTTGGCTCAGTAGAGTATCTTGATTTTTTTCATATATATTAGAATTATTATCATCTAAAAATACTGTAGTTAAAATAGTATTATTGGCCGCTGACTCTTTAACATTACAGTGGACATCATTTTCTCTTTTAAGTGCTTCTACTCTACAAAATTTAAGTGTTGCTAATATATGGTAACCTGCAGACTCCGCTTGATAGCGAGAAATTAAAGCCCCTAAAAAAGGAGTTGCAATTGACGTTATTACAATGATGATTGAAATCACTGTTAAGAACTCAATTAAGGACATACCTGCGACATTTAGAGTCTTCATTCTTGACATTAAATCCAATCTCACTACGTTGTCGAATTACTAGCATGAATTTATTACATTCTATTATTTGGTACCAGCCACGCTTGATAAGGCTCACCACTATTCATAGTGTAGTGAGTTATAGTATAGCGAGAAAGTTGGTGCTAATTTAGCTAAAAACATCCCTTAAATGTAATTAATTATATCTATTTTAATAAGTACAATTTTAGTACAGGCTCAAAAGAGCTACTCTCATTTTTTAGCGTGGTATATCTTGTGATGAATCTAAATTTTGACCAATCATTTCATCATATGCATGGCCACAGATAATTTCAGTTTTAGCTTGTTTACAGTGTTTAAAGGCTGCCTTAGCAAGCGCAAGGCTTTTAAATAAAAGAGGTTTATCTTCATTGTTGCAGACGGTGAGTTCATTGCCGCCAACTTTTAAGCCAACTGTATAAATATCGCCTTCATTCGCATAAATGTTGACTTGATCTACTGCATGTTGAAAACCTTTGACAGCGTTTGCTTTTACTCGTGACATGAAGATCTCCTTGTCTATATTGAGTATGAGTGACTATTAAGTCGTTTGTTGCTCTATATGCCCAAAGCGTTTGAAGTTGAGGTGCCGTCTGCGTCGATATTGTATCCATGATACTGTGTTGCTCCGCCGAGCATGGGAGTGGCCATATGTCGTTGTCGCGCCTCGTTCATGACTACAGATCTTGCCTCCAACACCTCAATCTCAAACGCTTTGGGTATAGTAAGAATATAAAAGTGTAGGATTAATCTGAGCAGAGTTGTTGATCTACTTCTCTTTGGAGTTTAGCAGCTCTAAAATAGAGCCTAGCAGCTGATTTGATCGTTTTGTTATAAAATGTATATACTGTCTCCATTCAAATGAATAAATGAGTTTATGTTGAGCATCAAAATTTACATTACCGGAGAAATGAAGATGGGTTATCAAAAAATAATTGTGCCAGCAGATGGTGAAAAAGTACAAGTCAATGCAGATCTTTCAATTAACGTGCCACATTTTCCGATTGTGCCATTTATAGAGGGTGATGGTATTGGGGCGGACATAACACCTGTCATGAAAAAAG
Source organism: Herpochondria borealis (assembly GCA_032274145.1). NCBI lineage: Eukaryota > Rhodophyta > Florideophyceae > Ceramiales > Ceramiaceae > Herpochondria > Herpochondria borealis. The sequence continues at coordinate 37,699 of JAVCKV010271455.1, forward strand.
TTGTAGATGCTGCTGTTGAAAAAGCATACGGGAATAGTCGTGGTATTGTGTGGATGGAAGTGTATTGTGGCGAAAAAGCGACAAAAATTTATGGTCCTGATGTATGGCTTCCAGAAGAGACAATGGAAGTGTTGCGTGAGTATTCAGTGTCTATTAAAGGGCCTCTCACAACACCTGTCGGTGGTGGGATTCGTTCTTTAAATGTGGCATTGAGGCAAGAGCTTGATCTGTATGTATGTCAGCGACCGGTTCGTTGGTTTGAAGGTGTGCCTAGTCCTGTTACATGCCCACATAAAACTGATATGGTTATTTTTCGTGAGAACTCCGAAGATATTTATGCTGGTATTGAATGGGAAGCTGATTCTGCAGATGCTCAGAAAGTGATTCGATTCTTGCAAGAAGAGATGGGCGTTACTAAAATTCGTTTCCCACAAGGATGTGGTATTGGTATTAAGCCAGTTTCTAAAGAAGGGACTCAAAGGCTTGTTCGCAAGGCAATCCAGTATGCCATAGAGCATGATCGATCTTCTGTAACTCTTGTTCATAAGGGGAATATCATGAAGTTTACTGAAGGTGCCTTTAAAGATTGGGGTTATGAGTTGGCTCGAGAGCGTTTTGGTGCTGAGCCCTTGGATGGTGGTCCTTGGCACTGTTTTAAGAGTCCAAAAACAGGAAAAGATATTATTGTGAAAGATGTTATTGCAGATGCATTTTTACAACAGATCTTAATGAGGCCTGAAGATTACTCTGTGATTGCCACGTTAAATTTGAATGGTGATTATATTTCTGATGCTCTTGCAGCAGAGGTTGGAGGTATTGGTATTGCTCCTGGGGCAAACTTGGGTGGAAGTATTGCTATGTTTGAAGCAACTCATGGTACTGCACCTAAGTATGCGGGTCAGGATAAAGTGAATCCTGGTTCATTAATTTTATCAGCAGAGATGATGTTACGCCATCTTGGTTGGCCAGAAGCAGCAGATTGTATTATTGCAGGGATGGAGCAGGCTATAGCGGCTAAAACAGTCACTTATGATTTTGAGCGATTAATGCCAGATGCAACGCTCTTGAAGTGTTCAGAATTTGGTGATGCGATTATTCAGTATATGAAAAATGAAAAAGTGATTGGCGCTCAATAGGCGAGCAACTACAAAAAAAGGTGCCTATTGGCACCTTTTTTTGTAGTTACATGCTTGGAATAACTCACATATTAAATGAGCGCTATTCTTTCATTGCATTTGTTTAAAACACCGATCCCTTAATAATACTCGGCAGAGTTGTTCGCGTTCTCCGTTGCTACATGAACCTTAGATTCAGTTTTAATAATATTATGGCCAGCAGCACGAGCGTAGGCTTCACGCTGCTCCGTGTAATCTATAAAATCTTCATCCCCTGTGCGTTCCTCAAGGCACACTACATTAATTGCATGTAAGCCTTTAGGTGCCTCTCTGATATCATATTCAACTGGCTCACCAGCTTTAAGGCTTTTATAGCCATCCATATCAATATAAGAGTAGTGTACGAATAAGTCATCGCCACCAGTATCGGGCCTGATAAAGCCATATCCTTTGGCGTTATTAAACCATTTTACTTTCCCCTGAGCCATAGACCTTCCCTCTGGGTTAATTCTAATCAATAAGTGATTAGCCAAAAAAAAACGTAGTCACTAAAACTAGAAAACATATAATGCTGTCTAAGTTAGTCTCCACTCCAGCCACACTTTATAAAACATCCTCGATTTTTATAAAGTGTTTGAGACAATTTGAGCGATTCGATTGAATTAGTCAAGGGGCTTGAGGTTAAAAAACACTTTTTTATAAGTAAGATATATAAAATGCACCAATAAGTTACATTGCGCCGATTGATAATTCGCCATTAATGAGAGGCGCTCACTGAGTACGAGTTTATTAAGTTTATGTTAATATAGTTTGTTTTCATAATGTACGACCCTTTTGTGAATTTTAGTCTAAATATGGTTAAAATATGAAGCGAGCTTGCTCAAATAGTCAAATCCTCAACTAGAATGAATATAGGAAAGTGGAAGTATGAGATGCAATGATCGGAGCCAATTTGAGTTTATGGGTCTTATGAGTATTAATTGTTCTACCGCAGCGCCAGAGCGCTTCATTTTGTCACCTGAAAAAGCGGTGGAGAGCATGTCAAAAATATATGGAGTGTTTATTCCCGAGCTTGCTCATCTTGATCATGATGATGTGAGTCAGGCTGACGAAGAAGGTCAGCTTGTTTTAGATCGAGAGAAGGTGGTTGTTCGTCAGCCGCCACTGTATCGAGTTTTATTGTTAAATGACGATTACACGCCTATGGATTTTGTTGTAGAAACATTGCAACAGTTGTTTGGTTTCTCGCACGAGAAAGCCACAGAGACTATGCTTAAAGTACACAATCAAGGATATGCCTTGTGCGGTGTTTTTACGCGAGACGTGGCAGAGACTAAAGTTGCTCAAGTGCTTGATTTTGCTCGAGAGCACCAGCACCCATTATTTTGTCGAGCTGAACCGCAGGAAGAGTAATTATAATTAGAGATGGGATTTGGCTATGTTAAGTAAGGCATTGGAAGTTACATTAAACCTCGCATTTCGTGAGGCTCGTGGAAAGCGTCATGAGTACATGACTGTAGAGCATTTGTTGCTTGCTTTAATAGACAATGAGTCAGCGGCAAATGTCCTTAAAGCATGCGGTGCTCATTTAGAAAATATTAGAGCAGACCTCCGTAGTTTTGTTGATGAAACCACACCTTTGATTCCTGCGCACGATTTAGAAAGAGAAACTCAGCCAACACTTGGTTTTCAGCGAGTTTTGCAGCGAGCGGTTTTTCATGTGCAAAGTTCTGGCAAAAAAGAGGTTACCGGTGCAAATGTGTTGGTTGCTATTTTCAGTGAACAAGAAAGCCAAGCCGTCTATTTCTTGAAAAAGCAAAGTATTAATCGTATTGATGTTGTTAATTTTATTGCTCATGGCATTACAAAGCTTTCGGATGAGCATCAAGATGATCAATCTGACCAGGCTATGGATGATGATGTAGAGGCTACAAACGGTAAGAGTCCTTTAGAATCTTATGCGATAAACCTAAATCAGGAAGCGACTGTTGGTCGAATAGATCCGTTGATTGGTCGTGATGAAGAAGTGCAGCGTTGTGTGCAGATTTTGTGTCGTCGTCGAAAAAATAATCCTCTGTTGGTTGGTGAGCCTGGCGTTGGTAAAACAGCGATCGCCGAAGGGTTAGCTCTTTTGATTATCGAAGAAAAAGTGCCTGCTGTTATGCATGGCTCAATTGTGTATTCCTTGGATCTCGGGGCACTCTTAGCAGGAACAAAATATCGGGGTGATTTTGAAAAGCGATTTAAATCTTTGCTGTCTGAGTTGAAAAAACAAGAAGGTGCTATTCTCTTTATTGATGAAATCCACACAATTATTGGTGCTGGAGCAGCCTCTGGTGGAGTGATGGATGCCTCAAATTTATTAAAACCAATGTTAGCCTCTGGCGATATTAAGTGTATTGGCTCCACAACTTATCAAGAATACAGAGGTATTTTTGAGAAAGATCGTGCTTTAGCAAGGCGCTTCCAAAAAATAGATGTGTCCGAGCCTTCTGTTGATGAAACTTACCAAATTTTAAAAGGTTTGAAGTCTAAATTTGAAGAGCATCACGCTATACGTTATACGGATAAATCTTTGCTTGCAGCCTCTGAGCTTGCAAGCCGATATATCAATGATCGACACCTTCCTGATAAGGCCATAGACGTGATTGATGAAGCTGGTGCTTTGCAGCGATTGGTGCCGCCTAGCAAGCGTAAAAAAGTGATTGGTGTAGGTGATATTGAATCTATTGTAGCGAAAATTGCCCGTATTCCATCGAAGACAGTTTCTTCTTCTGATCGAGCTACTTTATTAAATCTTGATGAGTTATTAAAGGCGAAAGTTTTTGGGCAGGATGAAGCAATAGATACCATTACTGCGGCTATTAGGATGTCTCGTGCAGGATTGGCTTCTCCAGATCGCCCAGTTGGAAGTTTCTTGTTTGCAGGGCCGACAGGTGTTGGCAAAACAGAAATCACGAAGCAGCTGGCTGAAGAAATGGGAATAGAGCTTATTCGATTTGATATGTCAGAGTATATGGAGGCACATACAGTCTCTCGTTTGATTGGTGCACCTCCTGGTTATGTTGGATTTGATCAGGGTGGGTTGCTAACAGAGCAAATTAATAAGCACCCTCATGCTATTTTATTGCTTGATGAAATTGAAAAAGCACATCCTGACGTCTTTAACTTATTGTTGCAGGTGATGGATCATGGCACCTTGACTGATAATAATGGTCGTAAAGCAGATTTTAGAAATATAGTGCTTGTGATGACAACGAATGCAGGTGCTGAAATGATTAGCCGTCGAGGAATAGGTTTTACGCAGCAAGACCATAGTACTGATGGTATGGAGTTTATTAAAAAGGCGTTTACACCAGAGTTTCGTAATCGTTTAGATGCCATTGTACAGTTTAAGCCATTGAATTTAGATGTTATTCAAAGTGTAGTAGATAAGTTTTTGAAACAGTTGCAAGGGCAACTTCAGGATAAAAAAGTTGAACTTAATGTAAGTCAAGATGCAAAAGCGCTTCTTGCTGTGAAAGGATATGACGATAAAATGGGTGCAAGACCAATGAGTCGTGTGATACAAGAGCTTATTAAAAAGCCCTTAGCCCACCGGCTTTTGTTTGGTGATTTAAGTGGTGGAGGTAAAATTGCTGTTGATTGTGAAAATGATGAACTTACTTTTGATTTAGAGAGTAAGTAGGTACTCTTTTTTGCTCACCTGTACTCTTAAAATAAAAAGGGTTCAAGTCTATTGTGTACTTGAACCCTTTTTATTTTAAGAGTACAGGTGAGCGATTGGATGGTTATTTCAGTAAGCCATTGATCTAACGAACCCTAAATGTAATCCTACCCTTGCTTAAGTCGTAAGGTGTTAATTCAACCTTCACTTTATCGCCAGTGAGGATTCGGATATAGTTCTTGCGCATTTTACCTGAAATATGAGCTGTTACTACATGACCGTTTTCTAACTCTACTCGGAACATGGTGTTTGGGAGTGCATCGAGAACAACGCCTTCCATTTCAATATGGTCTTCACGAGACATGTGTTGTACCTCTGTACTTTTCCTGCTAGATAATGCTTTGCGTTCTTTTCGAGAGCGCATCCAACGTGCATTATCGGCTAGTTTTATTGAAAGATCAACCTCATCGTACTCTACCTTATGTAATGTTACTGAAAATTACAGGAAATCCATTCAATATGACCTTGCAGCTTATTGTATTTGATAAAATCAGCTTTAAAGAGATAAAGATATTCTATACCCAAAGCGTTATAGATTGAGGCATGGCTGGCGCCTTCCTTTTAACTCTTGACTTCGTTGCTGTGCTCGTATGGGAGTGGCCATACAGCGTTGTCGCGCCTTGTCAACATCTAAAATGAAGACACCTTCAACACCTAAATCTCAAACGCTTTGGGTATATGTAAAAAGATATTTGTCTTTTACGTATACAAATATCTTTTACAAAATATTGAGTGATCATATATTCAATATTTCACTAAAAAACAATTTGTAATTGAGTTTTAGCAATAGTCTGTCCTTCAACTGAAGAAATCACAACGCCCTGACCACCTTTCGAAAATAAAGCATTACCCTCATGAAGTACTCTTTGAACTTCAAAGGTAAGCCTTACTTTATTTGACTTATAAAATCGATTAACACCTAGCGTTATATCTGTATATTGATCACCACCACCATCAGTATCGAGATCAGCATCACCATAACTAGCAATAAAAAATGGTTCTGTTTTTTCAGAAATAAATTTTCCTAATTGCAAACCAAATCCTTTTTGTGTATTATTTTCTAAGTGTCGTGTATAGAACGAACTATTGACACTAAAACCATTACTTTGATAGCTTATATCACCTGTTGTTTGCATATTATCGCTATCTTCGACATGCACACCAAAACCAGCGATAAGCACCGGTGTATTAAAGTGTGAGGTATGGCGAAACTTTTTCCAACCACCGAAGAATAAGTGCTCGTAACGACCTGTAACAGTCATTTGCTCGTCGCCATCTATAGCACTATTAACACTTCCAGCACCATCACTCAATGCAACTGAAAAATTAGAGTTCGGCTGATGATACCCAACCATAACACCTTGGCCCCGGCCACCTTTTGCGCCAAGATTAAAGGCATAATTTAATTGTGTTCGATCCATGCCAAGTTGCGCAGCAATACCAACAAGCTGTTCCCGATTAAATGGTAATCGAAACTGACCTGCTGTTAATTTCATGTGTTTTTCAGGCTGATATGTTACAAATGCATCAAAAAGCACTCCATCTCCATTTTTATAGCCAAAATCATACATCATTTGATATTTTAATTTGCTCATAGCAGTATCGCCTTTCACAAAAAGACGAGTTCGACGGGTTTCAAAACCCTGAACAGCTTCAGCATCATCTACTTGGCTATGCACATATCGGAACTGAGACAATAGCTTAAAAGAAAAAGGATCTTCTTTCGCTGCATGAACAGAATCAATTGGATTAAAAACTGCAACTGCAACTGCAATTGAAAGCACTTTTGTACGAAATAACATATTCATAACGCCACCTTGGTTATTTAGTTTAGTTTAGTTTAGTTTAGTTTTGACAGATGAGTAAAACTGCTGACAAATGTCAATTCACGATACTGCTAAACGTAAAAGTAGTTCATTGTTTAAAAAATGTATAGTTTTTTTAAACATCAAATATTTTTCTGGTCTAGAAAAAGTGAACATTAGGTATTGGAAATGCCTTTTACATCTACAATTGCAAGGGGCTTTATTCATTAGTTCAATTGAATAGAGAGCCCATTAAAATGCCCAATATTATCACCGAAAACAAACCTTTCTCTGAATTGAATAGCATTTTTCCGGACGACATGATGACTGTTGCAGTCGTGGAATATAACAACTGAGCAAGTGATGCAGCACTATACCCAAAGCGTTTGAGATTGAGGTGTCGCATGCACAGTCCTTTTAACTCTTGACTTCGTGACTGTGCCTCG
>JAVCKV010271456.1:0-14932 GCA_032274145.1 Herpochondria borealis
GTATCGAATCAACAGCGCCGATTGCCAAAAGGCCGTCGGTGCGTACGCAACGGCCGCCGCCGTAAACAATGATGCGGCCCAGACATTCCAGGCTTACCTTTCGGCGACCGCATTTTCTCAGCAACGCATGGGTTTCTGCTACGGCAAAGTTGATGAAGAGAACAACACCGTTGTGCATGCGATATACGAACCTCCGCAATGCGGTGATGCCGAGTCGTACACTGTTGTTGAAGGTGAAGAGGCTGGCGACATATCAGAACGCGCGACGCAAGTCGCAGAGCTCTTGGATATGAAATTCGTCGGAATTGCTTTCTCTGCGCGTCCGCGCAAATCGATTTTGTCGGGAAAAGACGTTGTTACTGCAGCACGGTTGTTATCTTCGCTACCGAGCGAACTACGAAAGGCATTTGTAATCCTAATTGTAACTACCACTGAAGCGGACGAGACAGTGTTCGAGGCATACCAGATCTCAGACCTTGCGGTCGAATTGTATGAGAATGATGTATTTGAAGAAGTATCGAAGCAGAAGCCTAACGGGGGCCGTGTAACTTGCAAGTCGGACGTCCTGGTGGAAGGCAAAGATACTCGCAAGGTGCACACAGAGTTTTTCCTTCTCAACATACCCATTAAGAGCTCGGAGAGCTGGATTCGGACTCTTTTCCCAGTTGAAAACCGAGACCTAACACCGCAGACACCAGCGGACATGAAGCGCATCATCAGCGATGAATCTATGTCTTACGAGAAACGCCTGGCTGACTTTCACCTGCTTCTCTTCCTCTCCAATGTGTTCGATATGACATCTGACATGCCTGCTCTATGTACCGCCATTAAAGACGGTGGGGAGGTTGACGAGGGCTTCCGTCTCATGATCGAGAACATGGCCTCGGCAACGTAGCCGTAAAGCATTAGAACCCCGTCTTGACCTCCACATTTGCCCATTCTTGCCCATTCACTGACGACTTTTGCCTGATGTAGCAGCAGTCTTTTGTCAGCCTTGTATCGTGAGAAACAACTTCCTGAAGATCGCCCAATCCTTTTGGGCGCAGATGTGGGTCTGTAGATGTAGGCATCAGAATGCGACATTCTGTGCGAGATGCTTGAAACTATGTAGCGATCAGTCTGGGATGTTCGCTATTTTCAAAGAGCGCAAGTTCATAACCGCGCGGTGTTATGCGGACTGGTTGCTCACCTGGTGTTTGAGAGAAGCACCAACCTGTTCGCTCAAGCAACGACGGACGGGTCGATTGATGTTTTCCTAATACAGCAGAAAGAACCACCAAATGGGTCCAGGTGCATGTCATATGAGCGATGTTAGTTGAACGGCAAACGGCAAATGCGAGAGGAAGGGAAGAGAACAAAGGAGTAAAGGTTAACATACCAAATACGAATGGTCCCATCGTCCGATCCGCTGGCATAGCTCTCGCCGTCTGGAGCAAAGCGTAGAACCCAGACCGGTCCATGGTGACCGCGATTGTTTTCCACTTCAACCGGGACGCCGCCGTCGCCAAATTCGAAGCGGCGCACGGTGAGATCTAGACCACCAGTGACCATCATGTCCATTTGAGGATAGCGCAGGCTGGCGCTTTCGGTGTGCTCCGGGATGGGGATGTGCATGACGCGTTCCAATTTTTCAAGGTTGTAGACGGAAAGCGTAGAGTCACTGCCTGTAACGGTAAGGAAGTTTCCGTCAGGGGAGAGCTCTCCGGACTTGGTGACTGCTCCGAACGGGAGAGTGCGCTCAACCTGACCAGAGCGGACGTCCCAGATCGAGACAACCTTTTCCTCTTTCTCGCCAGAAGTAGCAGAAACTACGATATCGCTTCCGGAGCGGACATAGCGAGCCAATTTGATTGTAGTTTTCGCATTGTCCTTCGGAGAAAGAAGGGCGACGGGGGAGTCTTCGCAAGCGGTGACATCGTAGATGTTGATAGCGTTTGTGTTTCCAGCGGTGAGAAGTCGGGTGTTGTCATCGGAAAAGGCGACGGACTTGCAGATGTGCTTTTGGGTGAGGACTGTTTTGCAATCGCCAGTGACGGCGTCCCAGAGACGAGCTGTGAAGTCTGCGCCGGCGGTAGCTGCCAATGCGGCATCGGGTGAGATGCAGGCGCCCCAGACGGCGCCTTTGTGGCCCATGAAGGAGCCGACCCAGTCTCCAGAAATGCCGTCGCGCAGCATGGGCGTACCATCGAGACAGGCTGACATGAGGAAGACGCCCTCGGGACCTGGTGGAGAGTACTGAAGCTCGACGATGCCTCGCTTGTGACCCGGGCAGACGAGAGGGAGCTGTCGCAACGGGACCGCCATTTTTCAGGGTGGGTGGGGGGCAATCGTTGACCGGAGGTTGACGTGGAGGGGGACTGCAGACGTAACGACTTGTGGGTGAGATGGTGCTTTTTTAATCGCCAAGCGGAAGAAGCTTTCTCCCCTTCGCAGCGCTCAACGATACTGCTGACGCGATGTGTGCAGCAGGCCGGTTTAGAGCGTTTGGAAGCTCACTGCGGAGAGAGTTTGTGCCACGTCGCTACTCTGCCACATCGCCACAAAGGCAGACAGCCCTTACACTGTAATTAGCTCTTCTTGAAGTACTGTGACCTGTGGCGCTTCACGTTGGAGGACAACCTGTCCTTCAACCAGACGGCGGAGATCAGAACTAACATCCAATGGGGCCTCGTTCCTGCGGCCGCATCCAAACATCTCACAACGTTCTCGAAGATATTTTGCACGACAGGGACTGAGGTCGATCAATGTAATATTACTTCTTCGAGCACCATCAACAGCGCACATCTTTCAAGTCGTAAAACGCTATCCGCATGAACTTACCCCACTGCTCCCGTTCTACCCTTCACCCCGCCTTCCTCAACACAACACCCTTGCAACATGACTCTTGCCTTCACGACACCCATTGCACCACTTAGTCTTCGCACCCAGCGCCCTTCTCTGACATGCCACTCCCGCAACCGTGTCGCCTGTCGCCGTCTGGCCGTGCGCATGCACGCGCCCACCCCGGATACCAAGGCAAAAACATCTGACCGTCGCCCGGGCTCACACAAGGGCTTTGTCGAGGAGATGCGCATGGTCGCCATGCGTCTCCACACGAAGGACCAGGCCCCGCGCGAAGGAGAGCAAGAGGCCTCAGCTCTGCCCATCGATGCGTGGTACCCACCAAAGGCAGACTTCATGCAGTTTTTAGTCGACTCGCGTTGCGTCTACGACTACTTCGAGCATGATCTTGCCGCCCCGGGCACAACACACCCGATTTTTTCAAAGTTTGTCAAAACCGGCCTCGAACGTGTCGAGGCTCTGGACCAGGACATTGGCTACCTCAACGAGCTTGGCGTAGACACCCCTCAGCCAACTGAGGCCGCCACCCGCTACGTCACCTACATGAAGGCACTTCTTGATGAAAAGCCGGAATCAGTCTTGTGTCACTGGTACAACTACTACTTTGCTCACTCCGCAGGCGGAAGGATGATCGGCCGTCTCATGCAGGACCGTCTATTCGGAGGACACAATTTTGCCTTCTACGAGTGGAATTCTGATGTCAAGGAAATACTCTCTAAAGTTCGCCCGATCATTGACGAGGTGGCGGCTTCCTGGTCCCGCGAAGTGAAGGACGAATGTCTCAAAGAGACTTCACTTGCCTTCGGCTATTCTGGCACTGTTCTCCAAAACCTTGCCAAAGCCGAGTGATCGAGACAACGAGGGAATTCGAACATCATGCCGCTCGTGATAGTTTGAGTAAAGTTCCGATACCGATCACGACACATGAACCGAAACTCCACAGACTATCTAAATATACAGGACTTCACGATGTGCCTTAAAGTAGTGCTGCACACACATGCTTACTCGTTGCACATTATCTACGTGAATCAGCTAAGTAGAACGGAGCTGATTACCATAGCATTCATCGCAGATCCGTAATCCCTTACCAGCTAGTAGGATAGTGGACGTGTCGCTCCACGACCGCGACAAAGACTCAGAAAAGTGCTTCAGTGGCGTTGATGGTTGTTGTAATCTCGATTGTTCCTGGGTGGTCCCCTCGGGCCGTCGCGGTAGCCGCCCTGGTTACGAGATGCGTGCCCTGCACGGCCGTCGTCGTACCTGTCATCCTGATCATGAGGAGGGTGGCGGCCATTGAAGCCCCGATCGTTGTCATCAGGATGGCCCCTAGGCGGGCCTCTATGTCCTTGGTTTTGATCAAATGGTGGAGGACCATCTCTGCCGCGATCATCCCGATGATGGCGATACGGTGAGTTTCCACGGCCATGTGGCGGTCCGTGAGAATAGTCTGGGCGACGATTGTCCCTCGGTGATGGGCCTTGTCTGTTTCCCATATGGGGCGGCGGAGCCCTGTCATCATGGCCAGGAAGATCGTTGTCACGAGGATCACGGTCTCGGGGACCACCACCATCTGGGCGGGGATGGTCGCGGAAGTCGCGGCGCTGGTCTCTGTCATTGATATGTGGCGAACGATTGTTCCTGTGGCGGTTCATCTGTGGCGAAGCAGAGTTGTTTCGCTGATTGCGATGGCGAGGCGAGGGGGAGCGGTGGTGATCCCTTGGCGGAGTGCGGTGACGATTGTTCGGACCATGAGGACCGGCACGAGGTGAATTTGGCATCGGGTAGCGGCGCTCCGGGAAGTGGTTGTGCTTTTGGTGACCGAAGTCTTGAGATCCACCTCCACCAGGAGGGCCGCGGGTACCTGAGCGTGGGCTTTGGGACATGCTTTGCGGGTCGGGATCACGACCGGGCTGTGCGGGGGGTCCCGAGTCTATGTAGGCATGGGGTTCAGAGTCACGGAATTCGAGCGGAACCATTTCTGACGGTAGAGCCATGAGCTTGTATTCATTGCCACTTTTTCCACAGCGAATGGCATCTCCCGGGGTGAGTGCGAAGAACTCATGGCCGATACCGGCTCCATTGACGAAGGTGCCACTGCCCGACAACAAGTCCATGACGCCACAGACGAGTTGTTCGTGCCACACGACGCACGCATGTTGCGATTCGACGGAGGGGTGACCGACGAAGAAGTGGTTGAGGGCCGGGTCACTTCCGAAGTAGTGGATGGTGTGTTTCTTGAAAGGCAACCATTCAATGAAAGTCTTGGTGCGATAATGGATGACCTTGAAACCGTAGCGGACGTTGGCAGTTACAGCCCACGGCGGAGGTTTGATATATCTTTCGCGATTGGAAACGTTGAGAACAGGGAGGCCGAGCTCTGCCGGTGTGGCGGGTACCTCCTCTTCCATCACGTTTGTGGGTGGTACGGAGGATGAAGCGCGAGGGTGTGGCAAGACGCAAGTGTGGCACGGGCTGTAGCGAATCATAGCGAAAGTGAATCATAACGTCGCGCGTAACAGTTTAGATCCTTCTGATCCACAAACGGCGTACAGTACAGGTACAGTACAGTTTGAATGTGACACAGGGGAGGTTACTTGAAGTAGTTGACGTGACACACCAAAACACCCCAAACAATACAAAAGACACCACTGTACTTTCTGAACACACACTGGTTTCACACTGTACAGTACCAGCGTTTTCTCCCGCCTCTTCACGCTGATCTCAACATCGCCGCCGCATGGCTCGCTCCGCCGCCAATGCCACCGCCGGTCCAAGTCCGCCGAGCCACCGTCCCGCTCCACACTCCCCTACCTCGTCGCTTCGCAGTGTCGCTTCACTCTCACACTCGCACGGCAAGCATGGGATCCCCATGCTCAGCTTTCGTTCTACCTTGCCAACTCTCGGTTCTCACCCAAGCTCCGCTTTCCTCACGTCCGCACTTCCGTGTCTATCTCCCCTCATCTCCACACCATCATCGTTCCTTAGCATGTGCTTCAAATCCCCGCCCCTCCCGTCCATCGACAGCGCTGCATCGCACGGATTTTGAAACAGAGGTATCCGCACGCTACATTGACCTCCGCACAATGAACGTCGTAACAACTGACGACGCGCACCTTCGCACAAATTCACAACCCCAACCAGGCTTCGTCATTCTGAAAAACGTGTCACAGGCCACCGACCCCCCTTCCAGGCAGCGCATGTTTGAGTCTTTGTTTACCGCAGACACAGTCCCCTTGTCGGAGACTCAACGGGCGGTCGTTTACACCCTTCTTTCACATCGCTCAACCATGTTCACCGTCGTGGCTGGCGACGAAAAAGAGCTCATCCTCCTTGACCTTGTCATGCGAAACCGCATGTGGAAGGAGACAATCATATATTGCGCAGTATCTCGACGCGCCGCAGAGACGACCTTCCTGTCATTGTGCGCACAATTAGGCCCTGAGCGCCGAAATGAAATTCTCCTCAACTTGGGAGACGGCTCTCCTCGCACCATGGATGTACACAACCAAAATTCAACAAACGCCCGTGTTGTCATAACTTGTCCGTCTGTCCTCAGGAAAGCAATCGTCAACCATGAGGCAAATCTTGATTCTTGGGCCACAACTGCCTCGCTCTTATTCGTCGACCACCTTTCAGACTGCAATCTGAATGACTGGGAGGAAATGCTCCTATCTCTTCCAAGCAATGTCTTGGTCTGTGCACTCACCCGCGAGCTCAGTCGAATAGATAGAGAATTCCTCCCGCTCTGGATTGAGACTATCCAGAACGCTGTCGTCCCGATAAGTCCGCCAGGCGCTTCCTCCCTACTTGCCCGCATCGAACAACCTCAGAATTTCCCCCTACTGCGGACTTTCGCGTTTAACGCTGCCCTGCACGAATCCCCCGTGCAGGTATCATTGACCATTTTGAAGGAAATGATGTTGAAGGAAATTGAAAATGCCGACGAGAATTTCGTTCCAGACTACACAGAATCTTTTCTACAGGGCATCACCATGATTCCTGCAGACAATCCAGGAGATCTTCTCTTCGAAAGTGCCCAGGAAGCCGAATTCGCCGATGTTGCCGCATTGATTTCTGCGGATGCAAAGCGAACCAAGATAGCCATGCGTTCCAAGACTCGCCGGCGATCTAAATCAAAGAGGAAGGAACGCACGCCCGCATCTCGCGCTGCAGCAAGACGGAGACGAGAGTCAGCGTATGCCGATGCCTTGCTGTTGCCTGCAATTGTCATGGTTCAAGGCTATGTGCGTGCTGAAGATGCAGCCAAGGGAGTGCGAAGTGCCCTGGGCGACGATGTTGAACTGTTGTGGGACGATGATACGAAACATCACATCGAGGATATTGTAGAGCTGTTCAAGGCCCAATTCAAAGGTCAATTATCTGATGCTGATGAGCGCATTCTCGATCTTCTCATCGAAGGAATCGGTGTCGTTCACAAGCGCTACACACCATCTGTTCGCATCATTGTAGAGGAGTTGTTCCGAGGAGGTCTCATCCCAGTGCTCGTAGCTGATACGCATCTTGGCTCAGCGGAATTGTGTTCTCTACCTTCGAGCAAAAGTGTGTTGGTTGAATCGGAAGTACTTGCCACCTGTGACGACCAGAACAAGGGCCTGATCGTGGCATCCACACCAGTGTCTCTTGCTGGACGTGTGGGCAAGGATGATGTTGGGAATCTAATTTTGATGTGGTATCATGAGTCTATTGATGATGGAACAGCTGGTCATGAGGTTGCGTCCAACCTTCTTCTTCCCGCTTTAGTTTCTCAGTTTCCTCAAAGTCATGAGAACCCTGCACGGCTTCAAACTATTTCCGGAGATGGATTCGAACAGCCGTTTGAAAACCGAGAATCAGTTAAACAACGGCGTGGAACAGAGAGCCTCCTTTCAATAACATACGACAGTGTGTTGCGCTCTGTCCGGAGGTTTGGTATCGACGGGTACGAATCTATTGCTGAATATAGCTTGGATTCTTTCAAACAGTGGGCGGAGAGAGGTGCTCTGCACGCCACTATTGAAAGACTATCTGTTGAGAGGAAAGCAATAGGCGAAACGTTTGACAACGAGGACTGGGACAGTATTGCTGAATACAGTCGGCGACTTGCAAAGTTAAATGAAGCCGAGCGGGTCCTCAGAGCCATGACGAGCCGATTCGAAGCCATCCGAACCCGCCGAATACTTGAAGAACTGAAATCATCACAGCCTGGGCGAATTATTGGAGTTCGAGCTAAGGTAGGTGTTTCCTCTGTTGTAAGTGACAAACCTTTTCCGGTTGGAAGTGACAAGGCTAATACAACTACGGAGCCAGTTGGTAATGATGGTAACGATGATGAAACCAGCCTGAAAGGACCTCTGACTACTACAGATGTGCAAGTGAAAAAGACGGTAGCTGCTTCTCTAGTTTGCGTATTCGACCAGGAAAGTGAAGGCTCATCGGTGAATGACGTTGACTACCAATATCTTGCTGTTTGCGTACTCGCCGACGGGGTCTGGACAATGGTTCCTGTGTCTGACGTGACCGCCCTTGTGGATGAGACTGATATCATCTCGAACGTAGACTTACTGGTAATGCCACACCCTGCGACATTCGACATAGACCCCGAAACAACTTGGGCGAAATGCGCACCAATCGACGCAGGTGAACAAGGTGCACTGCACAGAGTATCCGACGAACTTATTGCGCGCATGGCCGCCGATGATCGACCACACTTGACAGTGATGGAAGTTGGCGAGTTTGAGACGCAGAGAGAGTTGGTTGACCAAGAGCGAAAGCAGCATGAAGATTCGCCTTGGTATGGGCGAGAGGATGATATGAACGAGTTGAGACGGCTGCGCAGACGGTCTGCCGAGTTGGCTGACGAGATCAAGGCTCTTCAGACGAGAAAGGACCAATTCGAAATTAAGCTCAAGGACAAACACAACGACTTGCGTGGAGTACAAACATCGCTCATGGCAGTGTTAGAAGACTGCCACGCGGTTAGCTTCATTGGGGAACGTGCAATGGAAATGACCCCTATCGGAGCCCTCGCCTCAGTGCTTCCGTGCAAGTACCCAGTGTTTGCCGGTGCCTGTCTGTCACTTATCGACGACGTAGAGTCGCTCAGCGCACCTAATTTTGCGGCATTCGTAGCACTTGTAGTGTGTGATGGACGACTGTGGACAGACACGGAAGCACGTGAGGAGGTTAACGACAACGACGACCAGGACGAACCGTTGGACATGTCGCAGATTTCCAACGGGATCAAAAGACGTGAATCTGGTGATCAGGATTCACCCGGGTTGGAGATCGGGGGTACGAACACGGAGATGGGACTAGACGGCATTTTACCAACTGAAATTCGCAACTCGATTGTAAAGATTCAGGAAGCTCTCTTTCAACTGCATCTGCGACATCTCGGCGAATGTCAGGCAGCTAAGCGAGTCACCCTTCCCGAGATCGTGCCGCGGATGCTGAACAACCGGGTGGCCGAGGCGATTTGTAAGTTCGCAGACGGGGCCGCATGGCGCGAGGTCATGGAAGACTTGGGTAATTATGCCGGGTACACAGTCGAGGAGATACGACGGGTGTGCGCGGTGTTACACATCATCTGCGAGGATGAGGTGTGTGGTGAATTCTCAGATAAGATACGCGAGATTGCCCGTGCTGCATTGGACGCGCTGGATAGGTGGCCTGTGCGGGATATGGAGGTAATGAAGGAGCTACTTGATATCGGGGTTGTGGAGCGGCAGTGGGGAGGCAACACGTACGACAAATGGTGGCGATCAGCTCGCGACGGGCTGACGCAGGTGCAGGCAGAGACGAGTGAAGCCGAGAGGCGAAGCAAGACGAGTTGAACTATTGTACGCGGTACATAATTTATGAAATAAGGTTTAGGACGAGCCAGGTAAATGGAGACGTGTGTTTGTATGAATACGAAAGTTGTGATAGGGGTTGGGACCGGGGGTTGGGACCGAAATAAGGGGAGCTTTCCTCTAGGGTCATTGTAAGAGGATTACGCGAGTAGAGGAGATAACCGCCTGTCGTATGAATAGAGCTCGTTGCCACTCTGGTCGTAGGCAAGCACCTCGAAAGAATGGTTGGTGATGGTGAACATGAAAAAGCCGTGAACGCCACGTCCCCAGACGGCGCGCGATGTGGCCGGGTCGGGGTTGATTGAAAGGACGGCGCAGCACTCACGCCACTGGGCCTCGTGCTGCGCGGGCGGCAGGGTAACGGTGGAGGCCTTGCTACCGGCGCCCGAGGTGAAGTAGTCAATACCATTCGGGGAGGCGTCCGGGGCACCAAACGGCTGCATGTGCATGAGCGAGTGCTCGTGGCCGGTGGCAACCGCGACAATGCGCGGGGCGTACGGGGCGAGGATCGGGTCGATGCGGTGGCGGAGCGCGGGGATGCCGCGATGGCCGCGCGTGGACAGGGTGTAGGTGTTGTGATGCATGAAGATGAGGAAGCGCATGTGCGGGGGCGCCGTGGCGAGGACGGTGCGTAGCCAGACGAACTGGGCGTCGATGTCGGTGTGGTCGGAGAGGTGGTGACGGGTTTTCATGAGGTCAGGGTCGGCGACCGGGGTGGTGTCGACAAAGATGGCGAGCAGATGCGGGGCGAGGGTGCGGGTGTAATAGCGGGCCGGCATGCGCCAGCGCGAGGAGTGAAGCGAGTAGGCGAGCTGGGCGTCGACGTTGCCGTGGTAGTCGTGGTTGCCGAGGACGAGATACCAGGGGAGGGCGCGGAGAGACGGGTGGTGGTAGACGTGGTTGAAGGAGATGTTGAAATGCGGGTCGTACTCGGAGACGACGCCGTCGTGGTAAAAGTTGTCGCCGACAGAGATGACGGCCGTGGTGTGAGAGTGTACGACAGAGGCGAGGGCGTCGGCGACGTCGCGCTGCTTGTGGTGGCCGCGACGACCCCAGTCGCCGATGACGGCCAGGGTGACCGGGCGATCGGAGGACGGGTGGACGGTGAGGTTGGGGGTCCGGGCGGTGGTTCGCAAGTGAAGCGAGAAGAGGTGGGAGAGCAGGAGGGCGCACGGGAGCAAAACGAGAGTGACGAGAATGGGCCAGACGACGGCGCGGGCGAGTGACGAGCGCGGCTCCGTGCGGAGCGGGCGCAGCAGAGGGGTTGTGTGGGCCGCGGTGAGCGGGGTGGGGAGGTGCGCTGGTGGCATTGTTTTTCGGCTTGGCGGAGATGGAGATGGTGGAGATGGGGGTGGCGGTGGGTTGTTTGTTGTGGGTGGTGGGATGAGTGAGGTGCGGCGGGAGTTTGTGAGGTGAAGAGGGCGGGCGGGCGTAGGAGGGTGCTTAAAGGGGGGGCAGGGCGCGCCGGTTGCTGGATGAACCGGCGCAATGGACATTTGCAATGAACATTTGCAATTCTTATTTGCAATGCATATTTGCAATGCATATTTGCAATGAATCGGCGCAATGAATCGGCGCAATGAATCGGCGCAATGAATCGGCGCGATGAATCGGCGCAATGTATCGGCGCAATGTATCGGCGCAATGCATTGGCACGGTGCATCGGGTGCACCGGCGTCGGGCAACGGGCAACCGCCGCCGCGGGCGCGCATTGTGCGGTGGCGCGACGAGATTCAGGTGAGGTTCAGGCGCCCACCCGAATCTCAGTCAACCTCGCGCCGAATCACAACGCGCCCTCCTCCTTTCTCGTCTCTCTTTTGCTCAGCCCGGGCTGCTGGCTGACGCACCGAGCGTCCGTGCCCCACTCCCGCGCCCCGCGTGCCCGCCGCGCCGCACGCGCCCGCGTCCGCGCCGCCCGCTTGTCGCCGCTCCTCTCACGCGTCGCCATCCCGACTGCCACATCCACCGCCACATCCACGCACACACAAGCCCGACCCCGCCGCCCACCAGCCACACGCCGCGGCCCCCGCCCCCAATTCCACCAATCTCCCCACCTTCTGCTCCGGCCCCACTGCTCCGTGTCGTGCGCGCCGCACCGTAGTATGGCCGTTGCGCTCCCAACGGCCGCCCGCGACCATGCCTGCGCATCTGCAGCCCCGGTCCCCAACCGCCGCCGCCGCCCGCGTGCACCACTTCGACCTTTGCCAATGCGCGCCCGCGTCGCGCGCACACGGCCATTTCTGCCGCTGCCGCTGCCGCTGTCTCGCTCTGCTCGCTCGCCGCCGCGCTCTCCGTCGCACCGCCGCTCCGACTGTGCGGTCGGAACATCTCCACCATCTCGTCGGGCATCTCCGCTGCTAGTCGTCCGCCCCCAGATTCTCCGCCGTCCAGTCCAGACCCGGATATCTGCCCGTTTCGCGCCAGTTTCTCGCACCGTCGCTGCCCCACACACCCGATTGCCGTCGAAATCGCCGACACGAAGAACGAGTAGCACTTCGACCCGGAAAACGCAGTGTCTAGACAGTTGCTGTCTCCGTACACAACCACGCTCCCCGCCCCGGCCTTGCTCAGACCTCCCACTGGCGCAGAGAACGACCCGCTTCCACCGGCACTGCTCTGCCCCTTGCCAGAGTGCAGCCGCAGTCCAGACGCCATCAGTAGCTCTCCGCCCGCGGGGAACCGCACAATTGATACCCCACTTTCGAACTGAAACGTTGACAGACCCGTGCGTACCTCCCCGCTGAACACGTCGTCCCCAAACCCGATGCCGAACCCCTCGAGTAGGTCGTTCAATGCCGGCACGTTACCCCCGGCCACGATTGGGCTCCACCATGACCTCGTATTGTCGTCCTCGAACCGGATCTCTTTCATGATGTCCACGTTGTACCACTCAGCCGCCACCACGAGTGCCATCCCGTCCCGCTTCACCAATTCTTCGATCATCTTCTTATCCTTCCCGGAAAACTCGTCCTCACTGTCCACAATCACCATCCCGCCGTACATCCTAGCCCGTTCTATCCCAAAACACGAAATCGGCTGGTCCAGAATCTCCACGTGATACCCGCCCACCACAAGCTCCCGGAACAGCGCGTGAAAGTTTGTATGCGGGTGGTCCCCAAGCCAGTCGAGCATGTCCTTTGTTTCGACGAGGTTATCCCGTGGCACATACCCCGGCGGATACCGAATCGAGTGTTGCATATCCCACAACAACCGTTTCTCACGCGCCGGGGGAGCCATAATGCGCGCCTTGATAGGCAGTTCTATGTCCGACTGCGTGTTTTCATGCACGCTCACCACGCGCACATGGAGCACGCCCTCGACATCGAGCGTGTGTCGAGGCACTTTCTGCGTCGACAGATGCACCCCCATTCCGGCAGCCCAAGGCCAAAACCGTTCGGGCACGCTTACACTCACATCAAGATGATCCCCGTTTCTCCCAGGGACCCAGACGACGGACGACACATTTCCCTGCACCCCGCCAGGGTTCAGAATCGTCACATTCACAGTCACGGGCATCGCGCCTTTGAACAACGGCTGTGCGCAATGCGGCCACATGTGCGGACACGCGCCTGGTCTCAAGTCGTAAAACGACGGGAAGAATGCAGCTGTCGGACCCATCGTCGGTGGCACTGTGCCATGCGTCATACTGAAAAGCCGACGACCGGGCACTGCCTGCCCACGGCCGGTCGCGTTTTGACGAGCGTGCCAGTCCGTGGACGACAAACCGCCCTGGTACACCGCGGGTGTTGCAAACACCTCGGCGTCCCGTCCGGCCGGGTCCTCTGACGTTTCGGACGATGCAGTACGGACAGAACGCCGCATTTGCAACGCAGAATCGCTCTGACTACGTGACGCATGTTGCGCGTCGACAAACTCGCTGTCGATCTGCACCATCTCTTCATACGCATCTTCAATGTCCAACAACCCCGCCCCCTGTTCGTAGACGGAAGCGTCACGCAACCGACGCGCAGACATGGCGAGCGCCCGTTTGATAGAGGCGGGGTTGACGACATGTTTGCGGCGCGAAAGCGGGACAGCAGACGCAAGTAAAGCAATGGCGCCAGCCACGACGGGGCTAGCGACGCTTGTGCCGCTGAGACGGCGGCAGCGATCTGCAGCACGATGACTGGGTCCGACAAGTGAGCGGGCGTATGCAACAATATCCGGTTTAACACGACCGTAGGACGGGGAGGGGTGGTCCAGCTCGTGTGTGGTCATCCCACGGGAGGAGAAGGAGGCGACACGACCGTCAGGCTCGGCGCCACCGACGCCAACAACAGACATCATGTCACCCGGGTTGTTGAGACTGCCCCAGAGCGGGCCATCGTTGCCAATCGCGCTGACGACGACGACGCCGTGCGCGGACAGTTCCTCAACCTTCTCGGTGAACGGGTTGTCTGCGAAATCAGGGCCGCCAATGCTCAGGTTGAGGACGTCCACGCCGAGGTGTAACGCATAGTTGAAGGCGTCCAGAAACCAACTCGTGTAACTCACCTGAGCGGCCGTGAAGACGCGGAAAACGTGAAGCTGCACGTCCGGCGCAAGTCCCGGACAGGATGGGTGCGTGCCAGCGATGAGACCGGCCACAAAGGTGCCGTGCCCTACATGGTCGTGCGTCGTGTTCTCGGTTGTCCAGTCGGTGATGGAGGCGACGTTGCGGAAGTGGCGCTGATCAGAGATGAGCCCCGTGTCGAAGACGGCGACGGAGACGCGGTGCCCCGGAAAGCCGCGACGCCAGAGCGCGCCCGCGCGGAACGCGTGGCGGGTCGGGGAGGAAGACGACGACGATGACGACGAGGAAGAGTCGGCGACGTGTGTGGGCAGACGCAGACGGACAGCCTTTGGGGCTCGACGGTGGTGGCCCTGCAGAGTAACGGCGCGGACGTGGCGGTTCGCTTCGAGATGGGAGCGCAGACATTGGTGCGCGGTCTCGAGCAGAAGGAAGTCGGTTGGCAAGGCGGCGGCAGGGTTTGCGCGCGAGAGTAGACGCCAGTGCGTGGGCGGGGTCAAGGCGAGGATGGCGCGGACAGTGGACTCGTGATGCGCGGACGGGAAGTACGAGTTGAATGTGACGATGTAATAGGCCGGTGTGATGGGGGTCGTTTCATCGGGCGAGCAGGCAGACGAGGCGGGGGCGGAGACGGCGAGCGAGAGGGTGGCACCGAGGAGGAGCAGGGACGGGAGGGGTGGCATGTGGTGGGCGCGGAGTCCGGGGGACCTGGGGAGGGCTGGGGAGGGCG
>JAVCKV010271676.1:0-14931 GCA_032274145.1 Herpochondria borealis
CACCCCCTTAAAGGACAGAACGTTAAAGGCCGTGTATTTGCCATACCCAGTGGCAGGGGCTCTTGCTCGGGCAGCGGATGAAGCCGAACGGATGGTGGCAAAAACTAACCCGGTAAGTTAGATGACCCATAATCGAGCCGCCACATCTGCAACCCGATGCATCAGCCAGTCAGTAACGTCAGCACCTTAGCAGCAACCTTGAGCAACAGGGCATATATACGGGGCGGTTCAACGGTGCCCGTAAAGGGGCAAAGATGGCCGCTTTAAGCGTTTGTGGTTACACTACTTCATCTAGCCACTACCGCCACAATTATTCATGCCTGAACAACCTGCACCGCCCAATAAAAATTCAATCACCGGCATAGTACTGGTCGCTGGAATAGCCTCTGGCGAGCTATTGGTGTCAGACACTGGTTTAAGTTTCTGGGGAGGTATCGACCCAATAAATGGCGACATCATAGACGAACATCACCCCCTTAAAGGACAGAACGTTAAAGGCCGTGTATTTGCCATACCCAGTGGCAGGGGCTCTTGCTCGGGCAGCGGCGCACTTCTGGAACTGATACTGAATGATTGTGCACCGGCGGCACTTGTGTTCACTGAAGCGGAAGACATACTGACGCTGGGTGTGCTGGTGGCCGAAGCCATGTTTAATCGTTCGCTACCTGTTATCCGCGTCAACCAGACAGATTTCAACACTTTGCAAAGCGGTGTGGCAGCGCAAGTGCACCACGGTGAACTGCTGCTGGGACCTGTGCAAA
Source organism: Herpochondria borealis (assembly GCA_032274145.1). NCBI lineage: Eukaryota > Rhodophyta > Florideophyceae > Ceramiales > Ceramiaceae > Herpochondria > Herpochondria borealis. The sequence continues at coordinate 762 of JAVCKV010271676.1, forward strand.
ATCAAGCAACAGTCAGCACACGAACGCCAGTCACTATTCCGCCAAGCTCCATTTCACTGACCAAATTTGACCAGCAATTTCTTGATGGTACACATGGTGACGCTGCACAAATGGCGATGCAAATCTTACTAAAGATTGCTGAAATACAAGGTGCTACAGAACTCCTTGATGTGAGCCAGGCTCATATTGATGCCTGCATATACCATGGCCCATCCAGCCTTGAGTTTGCGCGCCAACTGGTTAAACGCCACGCAAAAGTTAGAATTCCGACCACGCTAAATTCAATATCAATTGATGAACGGCGATGGCGTGAACACGATGTTGCTGAATCTCTGGGTGAGCCTGCCAGTCAGCTGGGTTACGCGTTTATGGAAATGGGCGCACAAGCCAGCTATACGTGTGCCCCCTATCTACTCAATTCTGCACCGGTTTTCGGAGAACAGATTGTGTGGGCAGAATCTAATGCCGTTATGTTTGCCAATAGTGTAATCGGCGCTCGCACGCAAAAATACCCTGATTTTCTAGATATCTTCATTGCGCTGACCGGCCGTGCACCCGCCAGCGGCAGCCATATGGAGACCGGTCGCAATCCAACGGTATGCCTGCAAGTAGATAACGTTCAATCACCGGATGATTCTTTTTGGCCGCTACTGGGTTATCACATTGGTTTACTGGCCGCCAACGACCTGCCTATGATTTATGGTCTTGCGCCATTACAACCATCAATGGATGATCTAAAGGCTTTTAGTGCTGCATTTGCGACAACCTCTTCTGCTGCAATGTTCCACATGCACGGCATCACGCCCGAGGCAGAAACAGCCGACACCTATTGCACATCACAGGGACTCACAGAAACCACAGTGACAGTGACCAAAAGCCAGTTGCTGGATAGCTACAAAGAGCTCAACACCGCAACCGTAACATCGGTGGATATGATCTGTCTTGGGAACCCACACTTCTCAGTCACTGAGTGCGAAAGCCTGGCCAACCTGTGTGAGGGTAAAACAATAAGCAAAGCAGCGCGGCTACTGGTCACCCTGGGGCGCGACGTGTACGACACCGCCGCCGCTGCTGGCCATATCAGTAAGTTGAACGACTTCGGCGTAGAATTCATCACGGACACATGTTGGTGCATGATTACAGAACCCGTGATTCCCGCATGTGCGAAAAACCTGATGACCAATTCAGGCAAGTACGCACACTATGGACCCGCGCTTGTACAACGCGACATGCACTTTGCTTGCTTATCTGACTGCGTAGTGGCGGCTTGCACTGGCGAAAACAAGTTCAGGCAACCCGATTGGTTGTCGGGTTAGCCAGTCACCCGACAACCAAATGGCCACACACAAGCTTGTTCAGTTGCAGAACATGTTTTTTATCGCCATCACGCACTGACACCCATTCAAGCCAGCGCCCCATCGCCGCGTTACACGGTCAACGATATAGAGCTAGTGCTAACCCGCCTGAACATCTGGTGTGCCTTCAGCCACTGCCTGATTTGATCTTTAAGCCGGTATGCGCCCGCCAGTTGTCCCGCGTATAAGCGTCCAGTAACACCCACATCTCTGCTGGCAGTTCATCATGGCGAATATTAAGTTGAACTGACATGGACGTCTCTAAAGTGTGATTATCGAAACGCTTTGTGCCGATCTAAACAAGTTGCGCTCTAACATGCGGTAAGGCGTAATCAATCAACGGCCCGGCAGGCATGACCCGAGACGGATTGATACTTTCGTGGCTCATGAAGTAGTGCTTCTTTATGTGTTGCATATCGACCGTTGCAGCCACACCAGGCTGTTGGAACAAGTCTCGCACGTAGCCAGACAGGTGTTCATAGTCCGCTATGCGTCGAATGTTGCATTTGAAATGCGCTACGTATACGGGGTCAAATCGCACCAATGTGGTAAACAATCGCCAGTCGGCCTCGGTGATCGTGCTACCGGTGAGATACCGTTGAGACGACAGTCGCTCATCAAGGAAGTCGAGTGTATTAAATAGGGGCGCGACGGCTTCATCATATGCCTCTTGTGTGGTGGCAAACCCGGCCTTGTATACGCCGTTATTAACGGTGTCATAAATACGAGCATTTAGTGTGTCGATCTCCGCACGCAGCACCTCAGGGTAGTAGTCGCCCGCTGTCGCACCCACGTCATCAAAAGCGCTGTTGAACATTCTGATAATTTCAGACGATTCATTAGTCACGATGGTTTTAGTTTGCTTGTCCCATAACACCGGCACCGTCACACGACCGGAATAGTCAGACTTTGCAGCGGTATACACCTGGTACATGAATTCAGCATCGTTGACTGAGTCTGCTATCACGCCATCGCCAGATTGGAAGGTCCAACCTTTGTCGGCCATGTACCAGTGCACAACAGACACTGAGATCATCTGTTCCAGCCCTTTAAGCGCCCTAAAGATCATGACACGATGTGCCCAGGGGCAAGCCAGCGATACATAAAGATGATAGCGCCCGGCCTCTGCCTTGAACCCGCTGTCACCACTGGGTCCAGCAGTGCCATCTGCAGTTATCCAACTTCGAAAATGAGGGGCTTTGCGAACAAAGCGCCCACCAGAGGATTCTGTGTCGTACCACTGATCAACCCACTGGCCGTTTTGCAGAAGTCCCATTTGATTACTCTTTTTGGTTAATTCGTGAAAAAATACAACCGATTACGGTCGACTTTATTTTGTACAGTCAATGTAGCGCCAACAACCGGCCACTGAAAGGCATAGAAGTCAGGACTGACCATTCTAATTATTAGAACACATGACTCACAGCATTTTTAACGGATCTTGCTTTTGCTAGTCTTCAGATCCCGGGGCTATACGTGTTGCCGAATACACAGACTCAATCTGATCTTCTATACGGGAAAGCACGCAATAGCGCGCCGTGTTTTGCGGCTCTAATCTCCGGCAGAATTTCACTTTGCGCGCCGTTAGAAACGTGAAGAATGCCTATTCGCCACTTCCACTTCCACTTCCACTTCCACCAGTGTGCTGGCGACTGCGCAATAGATAGAACCTTCATAGACACCACTCAGTGCTGTCATTTTATCTGGCACGAACCCATCGGGTTGCTATTATTTGAACAGATATGCAATAGTAAAAATTCAGTTCCAATTAATAGAACACCCTGGATCTCGATACCTGCGACACCGAACACGGGTGCTGATGGAGTTTTTGATTGCGGAAGTCGCAAAGGGTTGCCCTATACAGGCGATAGTCATCCAATCAGTACCCATTCATGAATAACACCGGGAAATACCGCCATGCGTCGGCTAATTACCCACGCTTTGAAACTCCCACACGGTCCTCTAACCCATGATAAAGCTAGAAGTTTGTATAGATTCTGCTGCAGACCTGCAATCCTGTCACGACGGTGAAGCAGACAGAATTGAATTATGTTCGGCACTTGGTCTTGGCGGACTCACGCCAAGTGCAGGCTTTATGAAACTTGCCGCTCGATCAACTATTCCTGTCTATGCGATGATCCGGCCACGAGCCGGTGATTTCTGCTTCAACGCAGAAGAGATCGAAGTCATGTGCGAAGATATCGCTATGGCCCAAAATTCGGGGCTGGCAGGTGTGGTCCTGGGCGTATCCAACCAGCAAGGTGAACTGGATTATCAAGCACTTCAACAATTGTGTTTAGCTGCTGGAGACATGAAAAAAACACTTCACCGTGTTATTGATACGCTGATAAACCCACTTCGGGCAGTAGAGCAAGCCATTGATTTAGGCATGGATCATATTTTATCGTCCGGTGGAGCTCCATCGGTTAAAACAGGGTTAGCACTCCTTGGGAAAATGCACGATGTCACTGCCGGAAGAATTGACATCATGGCCGGCGCAGGCTTAACCCCCGAACTCGCCTTGCAGATTCACCAGGAAACCGGGATCAGCTCTTTTCATTCGTCGTGCCGGCAACAACCGCCTAAAGCAACAGACCCTGAATTAGTCGCCCTGGGTTTTGCACCACCACAGAGCCATGTCACAAGCGCGGACAGCATAAGACGCTATAAAAAGATACTCAGTAACCAATAATACTTCCATCTACCGATTAAATGAAAAGCACGTTTAAAGGATGAAAACTGTGAGAACCCATCCATCACTGTTAAAAGGCTAACTGTCTGGTTGCACAATAACAAAACAGGCGTCTCTTCTTATTGATTGCGAGCCAGCCTTGCCGATACAACAGATCAAAGAATCCGGGGATCGTCAGCGGTTGCGGTCGCACCAAAATCGCAGTGGCTAACCATTTCTGAACCTTCGTTTGATACGGCGGGAAGATAATGCAGATTCGGGTTTAGATTAAAATGATCGCAAGCTTGTCAGGCTTATAACAGCTTAACTACGTATGGAAAGACCCGCGAAATCACCATTGGTAGTCCGGGTTTAGACGGAATTTATGGAATCTGGAAAGCCGACACTATTTAACATCAAAGTACGACTCAAAATACACTGCCGTTAAATGATCACCTCGCGCAACACAACATGCACCGCTCGACGCCAGAACCGCAGCGCCAGGCTTTCAGCTTCACCTTCAGCCAACAAGGTACCCCGTACCGCCCGCGACACGACAGAGTCATTCGCCTCTACATCTACCCTGATGTTGTACCAGGCCTTTAATGGTTTAAATTTATTTTCTACTTTGTTTACCGCAATGGGACCGTCGTAATGTGATGTGAGCTCAGGCATGGTCAGGAATTCAGCATTAGCGCTATTGATGATGGTTATTGTACCCGTCACCCGCTCTTGCTCTGGTACATCCGGGATAAACACCGCTTCTTCGCCTTCGACAATGCGGCCCAAATCTGTGGCAGAGACATAACCACGAATTCTGGCACCAGACTCAGATATCACGCTGCCCAGGAGTGACTGTTCGTTAACCCATCTGCCTTCGTGCAACCCTGTGCTTAACTCTGCAACGACACCATCAATTGGCGCGACAATATGCAACAGGTTTTCCTGCTCCTGTAGACCGGCCAGTTCTTCCTGCCATTGTTGCAACTCGGTTTGCAATACAATTTTCTGCCCACGATCATCGGCATCAGAGGTAATCCGATTTAGCAACGCTTTAACTAATTGTATACGCTGTTGTGTGGCCATAATCTTACTATCGAGTTCAGCGGAAACCAATGTAATTAAGGCATCTCCTTTGCGTACGGTGTCACCTTGCGCGACATGTAAATGTTCAATCTGCCCAACACCCGGGGCGTACAATGAAGATTGATCCATTGCCTCAACCACGGCCGGAATTCTAATCGTACTTTGCCAAGGCACTAAACCTACCAAAATAAGACCCACCACCATAGATGCGGTTACCCAGCCAGAAACATTGTTGAACAGTTCAGACCGTCTGACCCACCATTGTTTTAATTCATTCATTATCGGAATCGCTATAAAAAATAATAGTTCAATGGCACCAAGCACAGACCCAAAGGGTTTGAACACCATATTATGAATAATAAGAGCTATACCCAGAAACAGAAAGAACCGGTACGTCCAGGTAAGCCATGCGAAAACTGTTAAACCCCGGCGCATGCGTACTGTCGTGGCTTCGGGTGCAGGTTCATTGAATCTAAACAGTATTTCCCTGAGCGACCACCGACCCAGTGCGAAAGAACGGGCCTGCAGATTTTGCACCCCCAGAGCATCAGATAAAAAATGATAGGCATCGAATCGCATCAGTGGATTCATGTTCACCAGCACACTCATCATCCAACTTGTTGTAGCAATGAAGAAGGCCGTACTACGTAGTGGACCATCGTCCAGAAATGCCCACATCAGAGTAGCGATCGCAGCCAGCGATAGTTCCACCGCCACACCAGCTGCACTGATGATCAGGCGTTGTTTTCGCGAAGTGAGCTTCCAACTGTCCGCGGTATCTGTAAACAACACAGGAAACAGAACAATAAATGCCACCCCAATCGAATTAATTCGGCAACCAAAACGGGTGGCAGCATAACCATGCCCCAACTCATGCAGACATTTGACGAACACCAGCGCTAGTCCATAGTAGAACAGGCCTTGCAGGGAGAAAAAGTGGCTAAATGTATGAGTAAATTGATCCCACTGACGTGACGTGAGGAACAGCCCGAGTAGGGTCACTAGACTAATAAATACCCACCAGCCACGGGTAAAGAATAATCTGCTAAGCGGCTCGGTGTTTCTTAAAAAACGGTCTGGTCGTACAAGCGGTATTCGTACAAATAAATAACCGTGCAACATACGCTTGACTGAATTACTTTTTTTGCAGCTGACTGCGCTAGATAAAAATCAATGTTACCGTTTGGCGGGAGCACCGATAATGAGTTTTGCCAAATGAATCTCAACAGTTTTTCTATGTCATCCAGAGTGACGGAAAACTCATCGAGCTGATCGACAATCTCACCTGCCGACCCCGTACCCCATAACAAAAGTATCTGACGATTCTTGTTGTCAATTTGATAGTACTGGTGGCGAAGCGGGTCAAAGATTAACCAGCTCATCGCGCCATCAAGCTCACGTATACCGGGCTTAATCTGGATCTCTTCGCGCAGTTCCGGCAGGATACTTTGATATTGTAGCTCTGACATTAGATTTTATAACCCCCGATCACCAACCGGTATACTGCCTCAGTGCCGAAATAGGTCTTCTGAAAATCACATAAGCTAATGACGCTTTCTCGCTATACACCTGGGCAGTGCCTTGTACCCCGATTCTAGGTGGTGTCTGCTCAGCATCTGTCAGTTCAGCATTGAGACTATAGGAAAGAATATCTCTTTTATCAGGCTGGGCACGATAGCTGGCATCGGTGAGCACCGCCTCTAGCGGATTCAACGGATCGGAATCCAGAAATATTTTTACTCTGGCTCCCTTATTTAAAACGATGCTTTCTTTCACAGGTAGGTCTATGGAAAAATGTATGTTACCTGGATCAGCAACAGACACAATCGCCTCACCTGCAGAAACTGGCTTACCTTCCCAGTCTCTTTTGGCTGAAAATATAGCAATACCAGGTACTGGAGAGGTCATTCGTGCTTTCTCAAGTAGTTCAGCGGCATAACTGCTTTCGGCCATCGCAAGCTGGTATTCTGCTTTGGACACTTCGATCTCGCGCTTTACCCGATGGTCACCAATAGCACCTTGCGACGCACGCCCGTAACGCGCTTTCGCTATCGCTGCACGCTGATCTGCAAGTCTTTTCTCGTTGAGCAAGTGCACATCATCAAGAATGATGACCGACTCCCCAGCGGACACATTCGCCCCCTGAGTTGCCATGATTTTGGTGACCACACCATCAAAAGGGGCCGCCAGGACAAACGGGTCTCTGGGCAGAACTTCTGCCGGCGCCAGTGCAGTGATTGATATCGGTAGGAAACCTAACATCGCGGTACAGAGACAACCGGCTAGTAACGCCGGTCGGATGTTTACTTGGCGTCGGGTCAGCGCTTTCTGCCCTTTGGTCGCTGCCTGAGCGTGCAGATATAATTCACCCAAACGTTTTGCAAGCGCGCATTCGTTATCGAGCCACGGTGTTTCACGTGCCATCAGAACGCCACCGATTATCCGGTCATCTTTTATCTGTGGGGTCCATAAAAACTCGGTAAACGGATAGGTATCTTTTTCTTCATCAGTGTCGTCGCAGTATGCAGGCAATGCAAAGCTCATCTGCCCATTTGACTCAACCTCAAGCAATAGTCTGCCTGTAATTTTTTCGATCCATCGGGTAAACGGAGCGTTTCGATCGACAATACCTATGCTGGATGATGCATACAGAGTAAACGCTGTTGCCTTAGCGTTTACTTTTCCGTAAAACGCCTGTCGATACGGTATGACACGTCGGCTGATGTTACACAAGTGTGTAGCCAGTTCACGCTCATCATTGATGAGACGTACTTCACTTTCAAAGATTAACAGCTCGGTCGCAAAGTCACTTTGACCGGTGGATCCTGCTGTCGCATCCGATTGTTTCTGTCGCTGCCGTTGAGTGGGTCTTTCTACTACAACATCATTCATTTTGGTATTCCGTAAACAACAGCCAACAGATCGATTTTTGCTATTAAAGCTATTGCAAATCCGGCGCTGGCTCTAACCCCGGGTATCAGCAAAATAGGCCGTACCACTCATACCCGGCAGTACTGTCGCTGGTGGTGATTCAAAACGGGCAACGACGGCTACCGTCCGACTGACGGCATCTACCTCTGCCCCTATCTGCCATACCGTTGCACGGTGCCGCTGACCAGTCTCATCCACATCGAAATCAAACGGGCTGCCGATTTCCAACCAACCCAACCAGTTGGACGGTACTATAAGCAAGACTTCGAATTGGCCACTACTGACTATCTTTATCAGGGGCTGATTCGGACCGGGCGTCTCAAATGCATTGATTGCAAGCTCAGCTACTCTGCCGTCGAACGGAGCATTAATCACACAGTCTTTAGTACGGGCGGACACCGCTTCTGCATTAGCCAGTGCCTGATGCATTTCTGCTTTCGACACACTCACCTCGAATTCACCGACAGCGCCATAAACTTTTAGGTCGATATTGCTTTTGTGTACCGATTTTGATGCTGCGTACGCCGCTTTTGCTGCCTTCGCTTCTGCTTGTTGAATCTCGCAGTCAAACGTCAGTAACACGTCCCCTTTGCTGAAAGAGCCACCGGTTTTGATCGGTGTTTCCATCACCCGGGCGTTCAAGTCCACACTCATCACCGCTTCATGCAGTGACTTGACTTCCCCGCGAACAGGCTCTGGATCTGCGGCCTCTGCCGTTGTTACCGCCATGCACATAGCAGTTAGGAGTACTGATCCAATCTTTGCTGCTGTTGAAATATTGTTCATTGCCTAAACCCTGTCGCTTAATGTGAAACCTGCCTGAACTTTTCTAGTTCTTCAGTTCTCTTTCAAGCTTTCCCCAGTGTAACTGCAGATGTTTTGCCAATTCGGCCACGGTTGAGTTATTTGCATTGATGTTGCCAAAAATGTCACGGCCAACCGACGCATAAATATTCGCATAAGCATTTTGCAAGTTTGCCTGCGCCACGTCGTATTTGGCTTCGGCGACGATACTGTTCATTTTCTCTCGGACATAGTTCTGGTAACTCACCTTCCGCGCCTTATAGCCTGACTCGATCTGAGTTAGAATATTGTTAGTGACACCTTGGTACTTTCGCATGGTGTCCAGTTTCTTTTTCGCAATTTTATACCTGGTGGCACTGACATGAACCTGTGTGACCACCGCCATTGTTAGCGCCAATGATCGCTGATGGAGCAGCTCTTTCTCGATTTCATTTGTGCGCTTATGGGCCGGGTAGCGGAAGACTTCGAATATGTTCCAGCTTGCAGCAGCCCCCCAACTCGCCCAGTTATTATTGTAAATATAATCATTGCTGTTGTAGTTAAAACCGCCGAATATATTCAGACTGGGTAAAAGCTTTAACAATGCACTATTCGCTTCGTTCGCGTTAATTCGTTGCTTGTAGTTTAGCTCTCGCAATTCGGGGCGATAGATTAATGCAGTATTGACCAACGTTCGGGGGTCGATATCTATCACCGTTACTTCCAGTACCCGTGATGGAAGTTTCAGTGTAAATTGTGTGGTGGGACTGACATTCATTAAGGCTGCTAACTGACGCTTGGCGACGAATAAATCACTGTGCATATCTTCAATTTCGCTCTGAATCTCCAGCAACTCTCTTTGATAAGTTAGCGCCGCCAGTGGCGGGGTCTTGCGCTGGCGATACGCCTGATCAGATGCGGTTAATGCTTGTTTGATATCACTTTCCAGACTGGTGAGTTTTTCTACCAGCCTCTCTGCACTGACTGCACGCCAATACGCGGTACGCACATCTTCTATGATCCGGTTGGCTACTTTTCGTTTTCTTTCATTCGCCACCAGTATCGCGTCTGCTTTCTGTTTTGCGCGTACATACGATAACCCGAAGTCAAGAACGTCCCAGCTCAGCTCTAAATCACTGGTGACCACACTGCGGTCTGATGAGGTAGAGGGAACCAGTGACACGTCACCGACTGAATTGCTGCCCAACAGGGCACTGGACCGCGAGCCACTGAAGTTGTTTCTGTCAGACAATCCAGCACTGGCGGTTAGCTTTGGCAACATATCCAGATTGGCCAAACCGCTTTCGCTGCCGCGTAGCGCTTGTTCGTATATCTCTACTTTGTAGTCAAGGTTGTACTTGATCGCCCGGGACATCGCCTCGTACAGGGAGACAGGCCTTGTGATCTTTTCCTGGTTACTGCTGTACTGCTGGAGCCTTGCCTGACTTTTGCTTTGCAGCTCGGCCATGGTGAGTGGGCTCGGAGTGATAGAACAGCCACTTGCGATCAATCCGCTGAACAACAACCATACTATTTTCTTCATTGGTGAATTCTCGGTGTTTTTTCGATTATATAAAGTGCGAACTAAGTTGTTTCATTTACAGCATTTACAGCCAAACCAGTGCTATTCGGTTAGCGTTTCGGCTTCAGGCTCATTGCTACTCGTCACTTGTTCCAGCACCTCATAGAAACCAGTACCATAGGTTGACGCTTGTTGTTGCTCCCTTATCTGCCCGGTTAATGTGTCTATCTCTATAAACCGGGTTAATTCAAATCCACTCTCACGGAGCGCAGTTACTTTTAATGCTACTGTTTCCAGATCTACTGATCTGTCCAGTAAGTATTCACCATCGGCAATCCTTGATATCCAATCAGGCAGGGGCTGGCCATCTGCGAGTGCCAAACTAAAAGACACTACTCCACTTGACCTGACTGGATCGATCGTACTGCGGGCGATTATTGACAACATGCCACCCCTGACAATGGTGTCTACAAAAACCCTTCCACATTCATCAGTCGGGTCAACGCTAATAGTACCGCGATACCCTTTTCCTGAAGAAAAACCAGCTGAATCTGAATAGACTTTTTCAGTCACAGTGGCCAGGTCATCGTCGTTGATGTCCAACAAATTTAACTGGCCCGGATTGTTAATATTCAGCATCGTTGAGCCATTAAGTGAATTTAGACCCTCCGTCATTCTCAAAATCGCCAACTCTGTCTCTAACGGCGGCCTGTAAGAAGTGCGCTCATAATCTCTATTCGACGTAATCGTTGCTCTATGCTCTGGCAACACACCAGATAGCACAGGTGGCAGACCTGAGCCCGCGGCTGGTTGCGGCTCACCCACAGTGACCGTATGTAATGAAGTTGCCGTCTGACCATCCTGATCCTGCAAAACATAGCTAATCACAGCGTCACCGCTGAAACCGGGAACCGGTGTAAACACCCAACTCTCCCCGACCTGTAAAAGCGTGCCGCTGGCTGGATCTAACAAGACAGGCGCAGTAGCAAGGGTCAACACATCACTGTCTGGATCAGTATCGTTTGCAAGCAGATCAACCACTATCGCCGTACCATGCGGCGTTTCTACTACATCGGGGTTTGCAATCGGCGCAGGATTAACCGGTTGAAATGTGATTGTTGGCTGGATCGTCTCACCGTTACTATCTGTGACAGTAAACGATATGACAGTATCACCCGCGTTATCTACCTTCGGTGTAAACGTTACTTCATTGGTCACGCGGTTAAATGTTGCACCCGGTGGCAAGGTTGCGGGCGTAATCGTTAGCGGATCTCCGTTGGGATCAGTCAGGTAGTCATCCAGATCTATTGTGATCGTTTCACCGTCTACGGCTGGAACCAGTAAGTTTTCAGAATCCAACGGATCGATTGAAGCGGTACCTGGTGGTGGTAGCGGAATCGCATTGGAAATTTGCGGTGGTGCATTGGCGACTACTACCGTATGAGTGGCCGAATCCGTTGCACCATCCTCATCAACAATCCGGTAAGACACATCAATATCACCTGAAAAACCCGAGTCTGGCGTAACCGTGATAGAACCATCCGTCGCGACAGTCACTGTGCCGTTGGCTACAGAAATGGTTTGTGCAAAACCCGGTATTAACACCACACCGTTGATCTCGGTAATGGTCAAAGCGTCACCGTCAGGATCACTGTCATTCGCTAACGGATCTATCACCACCGGGGTTTCGAAACCAGTGACTAGTGATTCATTTTCTGCAACAGGCGCGGGATTCGCTGGCTGTATAGTGATCGTCGGTGTAATCGTACCCCCGTTACTATCAGTGACCGTGAACGGGATGACGGTATGTCCGATATTATCTGCACTTGGGATAAACGTCAGCTCGTTTGTTAGCGGATTAAACATCGCACCCGGTGGTAATGTCCCGGGCGTGATGGTGAGTGTTCCACCATTCGGATCTGCAAAGTAGTTGTCCAGATCAATTGTTACCGGCGTACCATCTACCGATGGCACCAGGATGTTACCGGCGTCAAACGGATCTATAGATGGCGCTCCCTCTGTCGGATTAGGATCCACCACCACAGGCGGAGCGTTAGCTACTTCCACCGTATGAACTGCTGTATCTGTATCACCGTCTTCATCAACGATGGTGTAAGGCACATCAATATCACCAGAGAATCCATCATTCGGTGTGACTGTTATAGTGCCATCTACAGATACAGTTACCGAACCGTTCGGCAGTGCAATTGTTTGGGTCACACCTGGTGTCAGCACTACACCGTTGATTGCAACAATCGTCAGGGCATCACCATCAGGGTCTGCATCGTTCGCTAACGGATCTGTAGTCACCGGGGTCTCAAACCCGGTGCCCACTGTTTCGTCCACCGCATCTGGCACCGGATTGACAGGCTGAATCGTGATAGTCGGTGTCGTGGTGCCACCGAAGCCATCTGTCACAACAAAAGGTATGACCGTATCGCCGACGTTGTCGACGCTGGGGACAAACGTCAATATATTCGTTACAGGATCATACGTCGCACCCGGTGGTAAAGTGCCCGCCGTGATCGTTAACGGATGACCGTTTGGATCGGTCAGGTAATCAGTCATGTCTATAGTGACTGGTATCCCGTCTATCGCTGGCACCAGTATGTTCTCTGGATCCAACGGATCAATCGATGGCGTCCCCGCAGTCGGATCAGGGTCATTCACAACAGGCGGGTTGTTTATCACCTGAACTGATTCATCAAGATCATCACCCGCTACTTCTGAATCAGGCTGATCTCCAATGGCAGCCGTGGTGATGTTGCTGATCGTATTACCCCCCTCACCGGCATCCACCATGCCTTCCAATATCAATGTGGCGGAACCACCATCCGCCAGTGTGCCCACTGTCCAGATGCCAGTCACGGCGTCATAACTACCCTGACTTATTGTGCCGTTGTTTGCTGTTGCGGTAAGGCCCGCCGGCAATAGATCAGTCAGTGATACGTTAGTCGCTTGTGCTGCACCTGCGTTACTCACCGCTATTTGGAACGTGACTATTTCACCTTCTTCCGGCGTACTGTTACCACTGGCCAGTGCCTTGACTGTCACCAGGTCTGCGTTGTCATCTACCAATACCGCTTCTGATAGATCATCACCCACGACACTCGGATCTGGCTGATCGCCAATGGCTGCCGTGGTGATGTTACTGATGGTATTTCCACCTTCACCAGCATCCACTGTACCTTCCAGTGTCAGTGTTGCGTTGCCACCATCGGCCAATGTACCCACTGACCAGACACCGGTCACGGCATCATAACTACCCTGGCTTACTGTTCCGTTGTTAGCGGTAGCGGTTAAACCCGCTGGCAATAGATCAGTCAGTGATACGTTGGTGGCCTGAGCTGCACCTGTATTCCCTACTGCTATTTGGAACGTGACCGTATCACCTTCCTCTGGTGTGGCGTTACCGCTAGTCAGTTGTTTGATCGTCACCAGATCTGCGTCGTCATCGACCACTACCGCTTCTGATAGATCGTCGCCCGCTACACTCGGATCTGGCTGATCGCCAGTGGCTGCCGTGGTGATATTGCTGATAGTATTACTACCCTCACCAGCGTCCACTGTACCTTCCAGTGTCAGTGTCGCACTGCCACCGTTGGCCAATGTACCCACTGTCCAGATACCGGTCCCTGCATCATAACTACCTTGGCTTACCGTGCCATTGTTTGCCGTTGCAGTTAAGCCCGCCGGCAATAGATCAGTCAGTGATACGTTAGTCGCCTGCGCTGCACCTGTATTACCTACTGCTATTTGGAACGTGACCGTATCACCTTCCTCTGGTGTGGCGTTACCGCTAGTCAGTTGTTTGATCGTCAC
>JAVCKV010271787.1:0-14928 GCA_032274145.1 Herpochondria borealis
GGCGCGCCGGAAGGCGCCCGAGTAGCATAAATAGTCTCGAAGACTCCTAGCCTCGTAAAGTCTGGAGCCATCGAGCCACTCGGTCAAACAAACAAACCAACCCTTTGGTCTCCCCAACGGCAGTCAACCCGTGACTCCGTTGCAGTGATCAATAACTCGTCTAGAGTTGCACTGCCCCATGGTCGTTCAGAAGACTGCGCGTCCCACGGACGATCGTGCATCCCGTCGGTCTCTCAAGAACCTTCGCCATGGACGGTAACACGCCCGCGAAGCAGACCGTCGGCCCCAAGGTCAGCCAAGTGGCCATGTCAGTGGAACATCCGTTCCTGCTGCAGCTTGACTCTGAGTCCATCCGAGTCTTCCTCCGCAAGTACGACGCCTACACCCGGGAAGTCCATGCCCGTGCGTCGCAGCTTGTTGGAGATGCTTCCAAATCTCTTGAGCCCGTCAACCCCGTCAGCATTCTGTATTGCGTCGACGCCGAGCAACTCGAGTCGGCTATCGAATGCGGCTGGATCAAGGGCGTTGACGAAGTCGACAAGCTGACGAGCTCCGAGCTCCGAAAGTTTCTCGAGAAAGAGGCTGAAGAGTCAACGGACGTCATCACCGAAGCCGACCTCACGGCAACGGTCGAGGCTACACTCCGCATGAAAATGTCTGTAAAGTCTGCGCAAGGGCGAATGAAGCTGCTCTTCATGGAGTATCGCTCGCTCCTGCGGACTAACGGCATCAAGTGGGTGACTACAAAGACACCCAAAGTGGCTATCAGACACATCCTGTCCGCCATCAAGCCGATGCAGCTTCGCACGCGACTTGAACAAAATCTTAAGTTCTCTCACGCCGAACTCAAGGCCAATTTTCAGGGCTTCATGGACCATGCCCTGGAAGTCTCTAAGGCCTTTGAGAAGGTCGACAGCGGACCTCCCCGGTCCCGCAAGGTCGACAAGGAGTCCGAGAAGCCTAGGTCATCCAATGTCGGACCTGGCTTTTTGTCGAGCAAGGCCGGTCTCAAAGCCGAAGCACCCTCAAAAGGGGACCGGAAGGGCAAGAAACCGCCCGCAACGCCGTGTCCCTTGCCGAAGTGCAAAGGGAAAAACCGCTTCCACTGGATAGCGGACTGCCACGACTCGACAGACGAAGAGAAGCGAAACTACAGGGAGGAACTCGCCGCCGCCAAAGCCCGCGATGGACCGGCCCGTTCAACGCGCTTGCAGACAAGCGACGCTGCAACCGCCTCTAAGTCTGTCAACCGCCTCCACAAGAGTCAGGAAGACCACGACGAGTCGCCGTCATGTCGCATGACGGTGTCTGGTGTCACGTCGTCTCTCGACGTCGTCGGCCGATGCGACGACGGTAGCGACGAGAACATCGCCAACCCGGCCGTCGTGGACAAGGCTGTTCTCCAAGGCGTCGGTTCGATCGAACTGATTCCCAAGGTGAGACTGAAAGTCGCGCTGAAGAAGGAGGGAGAGTCGGCCGAGTACACGTTCTCCCGGGCGTGGACCGTGCCGTCTACCGTCCTCCACCTGTCCGTTGGCCAACTTGCACTGAAGAACATCAAGTTCTTGGTCGCTGACGACAAAGTGGAGTCCGAAGACCTCCTCATCGGGCTGCCAGTCTTGCGCCACCTGCGCGTTGACACAAAGACGCTGCTCGAGGAGAACATCGAAGCCCTCAACGGGACCGACTGCAGTCTCAAAGACGCGTCACGAAAGGAACCTGGCAATTTGGGCCGCATCATGCTCGCGCGCCACAACCGCCAGGTTGACGAAAAGTCCGGACCGCCTCCGCAAGTCGATCCCAACCGTCCTAAGGTCAACTACCATGCCGCGCGGCAGGAAGAGGACCCATTTCCCGACCCGTCGCTGCTGGACCCGATCGACGTGGAGCAGCACGACAAAATCAAATCCTCCGTGGATGCGATGTTGGAGTCGGCGAAAAACAACGGCCTCCCAGCCGAGCAACAGAAGGACTTGAACACTATTGTGTCCGGCCACATGGACATTTTCCGAGTCGCATTCTCGTCTGGACCCCCGGCCAAGCTCCCACCGCTCAAGATTGAGCTGACCCCCGACGCGAAGCCCGTCAAGGTCCGCCTGCGCAAATACTCGGCGGACCAACGCAGGTTTCTCTCGGCCTTCGTGAAGTCGCTAGTGGAGCACGGCATGGCGTACCCCAACCCGACGTCCAAATGGGCATGTGCGCCGCTCCTCGTACCGAAACCCGGTGCGGAGTACCGCTTCACGTCTGACCTAAGGCCGGTGAACGCCTTCACCATCAAGCACCAATTTCCGATGCCGAACATCGAGCAAGAGCTGGACAGCCTACGCGAGTCGAAGTTCTTCGCGAACGTCGATATGGCCCACAGCTACTGGCAATTGATGCTGGCTTTGGAGTCGCAGGAGTGCCAGTCCATTATCATACCGGACGGCATCTTCACGATGAATCGCGTCAGTCATGGCACGACAAATGCTGTGACTCATCTGCAGTCTTCGCTCACTGCCATCATCCCTGAAGACTTGAAGCCGAACATCCTTATCTGGCTGGATGACATCCTGATCCACGCCGCGACGATGACCCGACTTCAAGACTGCATCAGTGCATTCTTCGGGCTGTGCGTGGACTACAACATCAAGCTCCACCCGGCGAAGTGCGTCCTTTTCACGAAGGAAATTCGCTGGTGTGGACGACTCATCTCGGCCGATGGCGTCCGCTACGACCCTCGCCGACTGACAGCCCTACTGTCTATGGAGCCGCCGACCACCGGGGCGCACCTTCAGCAATTTTTGTGTGCGCTCCAGTGGGTCAAACAAGGCATTCCGGACTTCACCGGACTTGTTGAGCCACTCCATAAATTTATGGAGCGCGTGTACGGCACTACTGGAAAGCGTACCAAGCAGGCTGTGAGTCGTATCGTCCTGGCCGACCACGGCTGGAGCAAGACTGAGCGGACGGCCTTCGAGTCCTGCAAAAAAGCGCTGGCCCACCAGGTCACGCTTGCTCACCGCGATCCGTCTCAAAGACTGTGTGTCTACACGGACGCCTCGGACCTCGCCTGGTCCGGCATCATCACCCAAGTGCCTTCCGAAGACGTCGCGCTGCCACACGTTGAGCAGCGGCACGCGCCCCTGTCGTTTTTGTCAGGGCGCTTCAACGCGACGCAACTCGGATGGTCAGTCCTGGAGAAGGAAGCCTTTGCAGTCCTGAACACCCTCGACCGGATGCACTGGCTGGTCACGAACCCCGACGGTTTCGACCTCTTCACGGACCATAACAACCTGATTTTTCTTTTCGACCCTATGTCTGTCGTCTCCGACATGTCTCAGACCACTCTACGCAAGGTCCTCCGTTGGGCTGTAAGACTGAGCATGTATAACTACAAGTGCTACCACATCAAGGGCGAAGAAAACGTCTGGGCGGACCTTCTGACCCGCTGGTCTGCCGCGCTTCCAACTGTGAGACGCCTGGTCCGCATTCCGGAACTACCCTCCGCGTGCGCCGATGACTTTGAGTGGCCGTCGACGGCGAGCATCGCCTCTGCTCAAAAGGCGCACACCACGACCCGCCCCGATGGCCTGGTAATGACTGAAGACCTATGGACATTTTCAGACGGTACCATCTGGGTGCCCGATGACGCCTGCGAGCTCCAACTCCGACTGTGCATCATCGCACATACTGGCCCTGCCGGTCATAGAGGTCGCGGAGCAACTGAGAATGCCCTACGGTCGATGTTCAAGTGGTCTACCTTAGCCGAGGACAACCGTTCCTTTGTGCGTGCTTGTATACACTGTCTTTCAACCCTTGGAGGGGAGAAGATACCACGCCCATTCGGTCCGGCAGTTCACGGCACAAGTCCGAACGACCTACTGCAGTTCGACTATCTAGACCTTGGAGACAGCAAGAACGGCGACAAGTACGTTCTGATGCTCCGCGATGACCATTCGGACTATAAGCTCTTCTACTGTTTCCCCGACACTGGAGCAGAGAATGCAGCGACCGCTATCATTGAATGGTGTTCCATCTTTGGCGTCCCGAAGATGTTGATGTCCGATGGCCCAACCCACTTCAAGAACGAGACGCTCCGCCTCGTCTCGAAAGGTCTCAAAGTCCCGCACCACTTCACGCTCGCCTACTGCCCCTGGAGCAATGGCGCCGTGGAGCGTTTGGGTCGCGAATTAATTCGCGTCCTGCGGGCAACACTGTCTGAGTTGAGGATGGACCACAAGGAGTGGACTGATCTCATCCCAATCGTCCAGTCGGTCCTCAACAACTCACCCTCACCGCAGCGCGGTAATGTCTGTCCAGTTACGGCTTTCATGGGTCGCGAACCAACTCCGCCCATCAAGACATTCATCCGCACCGAGACTTCGAAGCCCATCACGCTGAGCGAAGCTCAAGCCGAGTCAGCTCTCAACGTCAAGAAGCTACTCGAGCTGCGTAAAGAGCTCCACCCGCGCGTGCAGGAAAGTCTCGAAAGGCATCGCAAGCAGTTCCGCGAAGCCTTGTCCCGAGGTCAGTTGCCTAACTTCAGCGAAGGCGACTATGTCCTCGTGGCCCGGTCAGACTTTCACGCCGGCGAAAAACTTTGCCTCCGTTGGCGCGGACCGCGACGAGTCACCAAGGCCCTCAGCGACCACGTCTTCCAAGTTGAAGACCTCCGCAACGGCCAACTAGACAATTTACACGCGTCGCGCCTGAAACTCTTCCGCGACAGTGCCATCGACGAGGTCGCCATCATGTCTCACGTCCTACAGTCTGAGACTGGCATGGTCGTATCACGACTTCTCGGCCTCGAAGATACGTCCAATGGTCTGTTTGTTCGCGTCCGCTGGAAAGGCTTGGAGACTTCCGAAGACTCCCTCGAACCCATCGCCCGTGTCTATGAAGATGTCCCAGGCCTCCTGGAGAAGCTCCTCCAGCGCAAGTCCATCTCGGCTGCAACGGCTGCCAAGGCCCGAGCTGAACTCTATCTCTGAGAAAGGGGAGTGTAACGCATACTGCGTTTCAACATACGTCTAATAGTTATATGTAATATATGACTGGAAGACAGTATGACCACGCCGTGCCGACAGTGCATGCGTGTCACCGTCGCGTACCACGACCTAAGGCATCCGAATTCAGTCTACACAGACGACTGACACCGACCACGTCCGACGTGGAGATTGTTCTAGAAGCTTTCAGAACAAGCGTCGATCGAGCGCCGACACCGCTCGACTCAGAAGTCTGATAGGCGCGCCGGAAGGCGCCCGAGTAGCATAAATAGTCTCGAAGACTCCTAGCCTCGTAAAGTCTGGAGCCATTGAGCCCCTCGGTCCAACACACACACCAACCCTTTGGTCTCCCCAATGGCAGTCAACCCGTGACTCCGTTACACTGAGGAAACCTCCCTCTCATGAACGAACGCAGTGGCCAACCGGATGATGTCCACCTCGGAAAACTCTGTTGGCTTTCGGCTTGCAATCCAGGCGAGAAAATTGGATAATTTAAGAAATTCCTTCACAATGGTTACTTCTCTCTTTAGAACCGATGGAACTGTACGTTGATCTGCACGCGCGGTTTTGTACGTTTCATTGTACCATTAAGAATTCCTGTTGAAGAAATCCTCACCTATTTGATCTGTACCGACAATTGGATCTTTAAATTATTTTATCCACTCTTGAGCAAGTGCAACATCTTCTGTTGCGCTAAAGTTGCCTTGGCAAGCTTTCTTTGCCGGTTGGTTTTCGCGATTTCGAGAAGACACTGCACATGTACACTGGATAGGATTTGACTGGATTATGCCAGGGGATTTGAGGGTAAACGAAAACGAATTATGAAGGTTATTTCCGGGTTCTTGGACTCAGGTTCAGCGGTATTTGGAAATGCGGGAGATCCAGCTGCAGTTTTTGAATCATGTACAATGCGCTGAGCGTGAGGTTTACAGGTATGCGTCGATATATGCACTGCGGTAGCCGGTGGCTTAGATGCTTTTAGGTGAGGTACAGCATCCCCAGGTGTCGTCGGGATTGTTACTGCTGTTGTGTGGACGGGTTTGGTGATCAGGGGGACACGGTTGGGATCCATGGTTCGGATTCCTCGGTTGTTGCGGCGGTGTAGATGTCGGCGAGGTTCTGGACGCTCAAAGCGGCTTGCACTCAGAGAATTAAAGTATCGAGAATTTGAGATCCAAGGAACACTACTCTCGTTCGCTTTTTTGCCGCAAAGAAACTAGACGCAGCCAATGAAAATGCGTATCCAAGAAAGCAGAACACGGCGCATGTTGTTCCATATTTGAAGAATATGGAACAGACTTGCCGTCTGTGCAATAATATTTGGAACAAAGCCGGAGCACTGCTGAAATATTATGTGCCAAATTACTATCCACGGCAGCATGAATGGATTACAGTAGGTATTTGCTGTTTTGAAACAGAACCACTGTGGGTGTCTAAGCGCGTTCTCTGAACGAGTACACTAAGAACTGTAGCTTTACCACAGCACATTCCCTGGCCGTGCTCACTGTACACGCACAATGTATGCACCATACAGTACCAGTTTGTTCTAAATATCGAAAAAAACGGCAATTTATCTCCCACGGGGGCTTCCGCCACGGCATCAAAGCCTGGTGCATCAGAAGTTTGATATGATGCTCGGTGCAGCTAATATCCGACCCATCGTATGTGCTTGGTAGTTCCCCTTGGTCATCCGCAGGAAGATGGATGGGAAGCCGGGCTTCTCTGTAGAATATCGGGTAATCAAGGAGATGATGAAACCCGCGTGGTGCAGAGCTTCGCGACGATTATCGGCACGCCGGCTCACAGGAGGAAGAGATCGAGAGCGTAATAATTGTATGGGTATTATTCGGAATGTCATCAGGCATGCTGGTCTTACGCTGTAACAGTCAAGTTAATCAGCCCTGACTTTCAACTCAGAGTATTCGCCTATATCGATACTCAAGGCTGCAGAAATTTCACCTTTTCTCTTGTCCAAGATTTCCAAAACCAGCCTCAACCTTCTGATTTCTGCCTCTGTGCAAGCCATTTAATCTCACATATCTTATTTCAGGTACTACCTCTGGAATCAGGCCAAAGCATTGAAAGCCGGTAAAAATTGAAGCACTTCTTTAATTGTCGCAGATGCATTTTAGTAGTAAAACTCCTCTATACGAATTATCCAATCTAGTCGGCCTTCTCAGAATGTTCATGCAATAAAACTAATATTACATGAAAGTTTATATATATATATATGTTCGGGTATATTACTGCTTCCGTAAACATGGGGAACATTCTTTCGGGCAACCATATAAATATGATAAAAACTATAAACATTACACATACTGTGAGAAAAGCAAATACATCTTTTCAAGAACAAAAGTGAGTAAAGAGGAATGGATAATGAAAATGAAAAAGCACAACATGACACGAACAGTACATTAATAATAATAAAATATGCCTAAAATATGGGATCCAATAAACAAACAAAACCGCAATGTAGTAATTAAAATTAACGAAATCGAAGAACAACCATTATACTATATAATTGACTTTTAGGTAATGGCATTTTAAAAGTGAAATAATCGGTACTGTTTTGATGAGTTATTTTAATGATACTATTTAAATAATATCTACTAAATAAGATAAATTCTTGATAAAAAGGCAAGATAAAATTCCAGAGATATAGGCATACTTTAAGGCTCTCATCAAAACTTTCATACATTCAACCTATTTAATTTACAGAAAGTTTCTCTAAATTATGAACTGCATAACGTCTGTAGACGATAATTTTGTATCGCCTCCACACGATATGTAACGTATTATTAAAAATACGATATGAATAAGAAATAAACTCTGTCAAAATTACAAAGTAAAAGTTACAAAATAGAACTTGAAGAATGACATAATTTCATAAATAATCAATCATGTATTAAAATAAATAGGAAAATAAATTCATTTATTCTTAAAGTTATGGTTTAAAACCTTTATTTCAAATATATCACAATAAAATGCCTTTTTACGGTTGGAGAATACATTATATATTATCTTCTATCTATGTAAAAATATGATAAATGATAGATGATAGATGATAAATGATAAATGATAAATGGTAGATGATAGATGATAGATGCTAGATGATAGATGCTAGATGCTAGATGCTAGATGCTAGATGCTAGATGATAAATGATAAATGGTAAATGATAAATGGTAAATGGTAAATGATAAATGGTAAATGGTAAATGGTAAATGGTAAATGGAAAATGGTAAATGGAAAATGGTAAATGGTAAATGGTAAATGGTAAATGGTAAATGGAAAATGGTAAATGGTAAATGGTAAATGGTAAATGGTAAATGGTAAATGGTAAATGATAAATGATAAATGGTAAACGATTACTTTATTATTGATTTTAAAACAGGAAGAAAGAAATCGATGAAGCAACTAATTTGTTAAATGTATAAAGCAGCAATTCAAAATATCGGATGTGTTTTTGATGCTATTTATAGAATAGAATTGAGCAGTTAGTATGTGCGAATCTTGGTTAGGTGCTCATTCAAAATTTGGTCTGCGTCTCAAAAGCACGTGCTTATAAAAAGATTCAGCTAAGGAGAGAAAGTTTTACCTTCTTTAAGATATTCATGCCTCGAATTAGGTACGATTTGTTTTGACTGTTCCACTTTTTCAGTATGAAATCAACGTCATGAATACGGTACATTATAGCCCTGCGGTTACATTTTATGAAAAGATGGGTTTTTATTGATTTTTAGTCCTTTAATTATTCCAAGCGGATGTTATATTAGTGGTGCCTGCCACAGAGTGTGAAGTTGGTGGGAGTTGGGAACGGGGAGCCATCTATGTAGTATGGAATATTTTTCTTCGAAAAGCTTGTGATCTTCCACCCAATGTTTGAACCGTGTTTTGTTCATGACAGTACCTTGCTTTCCCATCTTCGATTGATCAGTTTTTCATATGTCTTTTCATGCTGTGTAATAGGGATGCCATGCAACTGTGAGAAGAAACCAGGGTCCTTCAGCAATTGATAATCTCATGACCCAAATTGATGACCGATCCGAAAGAACTCGAAGAAAGTTTTCTATTCGATCCACGCATGTCAGGGTCAGATCAAGTCAGCCATCGTGTTCTTGAACATGATGATACATTCGACATATAACTAGATATGAACGAAACAGCACCTTTTTCGGGCCCACGTAAACCACGTGTGCGAAAAAATCGCAAACTGAAACCAGCGCCCAAAACAAAGTCAAATTCATTGCCTGAACAAGACGTTGGAACGAAAGACCTCCTGAAAGGGTACATGCACGAAGCGTTAGAAGCAGTTCAAAGACGGTTCGTCAATCAATTTCGGGGAATGGACCGGCCGCATCGGTTGCATCAACTTCCAAGTCGCAAAAAACAGGACGTTTTGTGTGAACTGTTGTAAGAACACACTGCCGGGACGACGTACCATCTTACATAAATTCAGAGGAAGGGAATTTCGTAGCGACAAATTTCTCTGCCGGGCATGTGCAGATCACGTCCAGCGCACTGAGAGGACCATACCAGAGAAGTGTGGGAACAATATCAGCAAGGCAAGACCAAAAAGCACTCGCAACCGACGCAAAGGATTAGACCGTCAGCGTGTGACTACAGCTGCCTCGAAGACTGCGACCAAAGATCGTAAGTGATGCTGAGAGAGTCTCAGATCCCAGAGTTGTATGTTCAAATGTCACAAAAGAGGTCAGCACAATATTACTACGAGATACTTTTACGACATTAAGTGTCAGTAGAACTTTAATTTTTCTGAATTTGAATATTGAAAAATGATTGATGATGAAAGTTCAGATTGTTAAGGGTGTCATAATTTTTGCACTTCACAAATGGTATCGAAGAAGTTGTGCTTTAAAAAGGATTCGGGAGTTGAACAGCAAAAGTTACTGAATTTGCATGATCTGGTCCATGAGGGGGAAAATTGAATCCACTGCGATTAGTAAAGCGCTATATTTGAGATATCATCTCTTCCTGGACGAAAGAGAAAGAGATGGTACCTCAAATTTGTGTAACGCATAACGCACCCGTCAAGAGCTTTTGGCGCAAGCCTTTTTCTTATACTTTTAAGAGTATTTTCAATATGTATCGCATTGAACGGAGGACTTGAGCAAGGGTGTTTTTGCACAATAGTTGTAATGGAAGAGGATGTGAAGATAATTCGAATTGAGACTTCGAGGAATTTTCTGCAATAATTACATCAAATATAAAAGCAACTTGAAGTACATTTTATGTTCCATTGAATCAAACGCAAAGCCACTGATTTACATCCAAAATGAAATGCCAATTAAAAACAGGATCGATTTTCTTCCGCACACACCAATGCTTATTGTCGGAAGAAAATAAATAAATGACAAAAGTATAGAAGAACAAAAAAAACAAAGAAAATGCACTCGGCTTTATAAAACCCAAACCATAAAAAAATGTAGAGGCCACATCCTTCTAAAATAACTTTTTACAGCTAATAACACCCTTGCAATGTTTCACAGTATACCATATTTACATGGTTTTACATCAAGTATTCAAAAAGACATAAAAAAGCCTAAAAACCGTAGACCAATACAAAAAATTGCTCGTAACGAAGATTAGGAAGTTCGGGAATGGAATTAAACTTCCAAAAATCAATAAAATTCGAAAAAAGTAAAACTTCAAACAAACTTTAAATATATAAAATGAATAAGCATCTTTACGTGTTCTTAAAATTTCAGTGATACTAATTCTTTACTTAAAAACTTTTCAAGTTCCAGAACTTCCGGACGCAACATAACAGCTTTACTGTATACATGGTGGAGATTGAAAATGAAAGAATGGCAAAGAATGAAGTAAAAATATTCAAAAAAAGCGAAAGATTTATTGAATTGAATTGAATATTATTTCATTTGAGTTAGCAGGGAGGAGCAGAATCGGAAAATCAATCCGAACTGCACTATCAAAAAGGGCTCTGAAATAAGAGCAGGAAAGAAGTAAGAAAAGCCGCGAGAAAAAAAGGCGTAACTAGAAAGGGGCACCGAACCAGGCCGGTCTAGAAGAGTCTCTTTTCAATGCAGGCGCGGATGTATCGGTATGCAGCTCGGTGGTGAGACGATTGACCTCTCTTTCGAGGTAGCGAATTCGTTCATCATTCGCAACGAACTGACTTTCGACGGCCTCGTGTTCAGCGCGACGTTTCTCACGGCTGCGTTTCGCGCTCTCGACTTTCTTCCGACGGCGTTGCTCCTTCTTATGCATGTCGGTGGGGGCGGGTTGATTGCCGTTCATTGCCTGTGTTTTGTTTATTTCGTCTGGGGTCTCGCCGCTTTCGTCGCTCTTCTCTGTGGAGGGGGGCGGGTTGAGTCGCGGGTGGAGAGGGTGGGAGAGGTTGTGGTTGCAAGTGTGGTTGGTTAGGGTTGTTGCGGTCGGAGGGCGTTGCGATAGAAGATGTGACTGAGCTTAGTTAATCAGATATTGAGTTGGCCGGGGAGTGTAAGAGAGAAGGAAGGAATATGTTATATAGGGTTTTGAGAGTGGTCATGGAAGTTGCTGGAGTAGGTCCGTTTGGGACCGGAGAAGAGGACTCTGAGAGGAGGGGGAGTGGTATTTCGGGTGGTGGAGCTGATTGTGTATTGTATGCAAAGCTCAAGGAATGTGGGCGAAGAAGAGGGATGGAAATTCGTTTTTCGTGGTGTGCGTGTGCGTGTTCGTGTGTGTGTGTGTAATACATCGGTGTTTGTTGAGGAGGGGAAGTCCGTGGTGAGCGGCAACACAACAATCTTCCGAAGAAAACAGGCAGAGGGTGAGGTTGACTGCATGCCAGAGAGAGGAATCATCAGTTTGAGTCGGCCTGTTCGGGAAGAAACGACTAACACATAAGGAAAAGAGATCAAACTCATGCTTTAAAGGGGGAAGAAGTTAGCTTCTTTTTTTTACATAAATTTCTGCGAATAGAGAGAGAGAGAAAGAGAGAGAGAGGATACGGTTAGAAAAAAAGGGGAGTCCTTCCAATAGCTCTATTTATGAATAGGGTCATTTCGCCCAAAAACGAATAATTAGTAAAAAAACATATAAGGAGGAGCGAGTTTCGAGTGACGTAATAGAGGGAGCGGCCGCACCCCGGCCAATATGTTGAACACCCAATCGGGGGAGCCGTTGGTCTCTGGCTCTGGGGCGCGGCGAGCAATGGAGCGGGGCTCGTTGCATCCTCGCAACTTTTCCGGTATGCAGTAAGTTAGTGACAGCGTCTTCGGAAGAGAGTGACGGTGTAGCAGGGGCAAGGGATCAGAAGGTGGAAAAAGAGGGGGCGGAGGGGAGGAGGCAGCTACTAGAGGTGAGTTACAGTTAACACGAAAGCACGTATTTTATGCCACGTCTGGAAATTCTGGAACAAATTTGTTGAATTAAATTCAATGCACACTTTTGCATCGGTTGCGCGGTCGGATTGGGCGCTGCTTTTCAGCACAGTACCCGCCTGGTGCACACCCACCCCACGATTGCAAATATAGTCAGAGCATTTCCAACGAGGAAGAAACGGAGGGGGAGGTTGGGCAGTTGGGCGGTTACTCACACCAATAAATACAATTTATAGTAATACGTAGACCCTCTTTACATTAGCTGGGTACTCCGCTATATCATACAGTTTCGTATCCCTCTACCATCCATTGTCCATGCCGACCACATTTATACCAGTGGTCCGCGCCCGCGCCCATCTCAATTACAGAGGACCAACCATCCACCGACGACGAAGCGCCCAATTCGTCGTCGGTCGTCGTCCGTGGATGTACACGTACTGTTTACCACCGCACTAGCAGCGTGTGCATCTCCTCTTTGTGTTTTCATAGCGCCTCATGGGCGCCTCAAGAAAAAAAAGCAACCTGTGCGGCACATTTCCCGTGGAGGTTCTCACATGTAAACTTGAAAAGATGGAAGGAAAAGGACCCAAATGCTCCAACTCTCCTACCCCGATTATTGCATTTCAATCGCCGTTATGGTCTTTCGTGCGCAAACACACACACACACACACACACACACAAACTCTCTCTCTCTCTTTCACTCCTTCTCTCCCTGCCTCTCTCTTTTCTCCGGTTGATCGCCTCACACGTTCCCGTACTCCAATCGAGAATTATGAGTTCACCACCACAAACAATCCCTGCTTCCGCGTCTTCCACTCTCCGAACAGCCTCTCGTCCCGCGTCCACAAATTCTCTGCGATACGGAGCACGCCACTGTCCTCTAACGCATCGCACAGACCAGGTCTCGTTTTTTTGTGACCCTCGTCGACGACGTTGACAATTGAACAAACTATATTTGCATTGTGTTTACACAGAGCCGGATATCCCACTGTGGTATACCGATCATAGAGAAAGGAAGTCAGGACTTCTTCAATAAATCTTCTCTATCTAATATGAATACTGTTTTCAACGAAACAAATCGTTCCCGAAACGGCACATTGTGACAGGCAAGTACTGCGGAGAGAAAACGTTTCTCCCCATAGGTACGTGGTTAGACTTGGTCTCCCACCAAATTCATTCTACACCTACCGTTACCCTGCCAATAGCTAGTTCCGTCGCCTTTCCAACCCTTTAGAATGGGCGTATGTACGCTGCATGCAATTGCTCCAACGTATGCATCCCAGCACTCAAAACTTCAGAGAATAAGCACCCATTCTTCACGCTTGACTGCATCGCCGACTTCTATTTCGTTCTTCTTCCTGTTCCTTGCGACTGCCATTTCACACCAGTATCATACAAGATATTAGATTTCCATGTATTCCTCACACCCAAAGATGGCTCTAATGGTTGGTCTCAACCAAGACCCTTTCATTATGACGCTCCCATGAGCGACTCTCTGGAGAGATGCAGTGCCACTCCGAAGCTATTGCTGACTAGATTTTTCAAAAGAATGGAAGTGAACTGCATGAACGACGTATCGAGAACGCATGGAGGGCGTATTTGCATTTATGTACATGTAAAAATCTCGATGTGAGAGCAGGTGGTCTTTTTTACCAGGACTTTTCCCGCTAGTGAACTATCTTGAGGCCCACATGTACGATACAAGTTTCAATTTATTCTTATGTTCAAACCAGTAGTGCGCCACTCCATATTTCTCCAAGAAAAACAGGCAGAACAGATGTTCTTTTTAGTATTGACAGAATGAAAGAAATGTGGGCAATCCTCTCGAGAATTTTGATCATAATCTTTTTGTTGAATGTTACTTGTACAATCATGAACTGTACTTTGATGTTTGCGGAATTCATGCTCGCTTCTGTGCGAATAAACAAGAAAATTGAATCTTTGCCTTTCTCGAACAACTGGAGAGATCTGTGCACACTTTGATACGGAGCGTTGAGCAGAAAATCGTTATACTATCGGCATCAAATACCTGATATTTTCATGTTTTAAAACTGCACACACTTTCAATCGAAAGATTTAGGTCCATAAGGCGATCGTTGATTCTAATGATGCAAAAGAAACGCTTTTGAAAAGGACAATGATTATTTCATAGGCTCGTCATCCATCCATTATTGAAAAAAGATAATCCTTTTTTTGTTGATATCTGATAATGTAATATTAAAATCAGGATGTGCTAGATTGACAGGTACATTCTTCCACTATAAGCAAGGAAGATCCAATTTTAAAGTGAAAAATACAATGCATAAAAAACAAACCATAATTACAAACTTGGTACAAAATCTTTTTCAATCTTTACTTTAACACAAAGACTGAAAACATTCAAACGACTTAAAAAAAACAGCAACATAAACATATTTCAAAATACTTATGGTTGTAACTATAAGCATGACTTGAACCGAAAATAACAAAAAGAAAGGGACTGTTATTGCAATAAACAAGTAAAAGACCCATGAACTATAGACAAAAGCAAAAGCGAAATAAAATGACTTCAGTACAATAAAATGAATAAAATGAATAAAATGAATAAAAT
>JAVCKV010271897.1:0-14926 GCA_032274145.1 Herpochondria borealis
AAAAATGCTAAAGAGAAGCGGTGATAAAGCAGCTGTACACCGATTAGCTTTGACTGTAGCTGTGCCAGTTCACAATTGTTAATACTCTGGTATGTAGCACTTCCGTAGATTGTGCGGAAATCGTCTATTTGAATTAGCTGTTAGAAGTAACCTAACGCGAACTAAGAATTAGAGCTTCAATATTTTGAAAAACCGCGAAATTTTTAAACGCCGAAATATACTATTTTGGTGCTTGTTTTGCTCCCCCTTGGCTATTTATTCGTCTGCAAGTGTTGCGAATACTAGCCCTGATTGGGATGGAGATGGTGTGCCCAACGTCGTTGATATAGACGATGACAATGATGGCATTCTGGATGTTGATGAGGGTATTGTTGACAATAACCAAGACGGTGTACCGGACAATTCATCAGTGGACACAGACGGCGACGGTGTACCGGATGGCCTGGATCATGATTCAGACAACGACGGAATACCGGACCTGCGCGAAGGCAACAGCAACTTTGCACTAGTTGCCGGCGTGGCGCATCCGAACGGTGTGATTGTCAACACAGCGTCGTTTGGTAGCAACGGTTTGTATGATCCGTTGGAGACCTCACCAGACTCAAATATATTGAGTTTTGCAATTGTAGATTCGGATAACGATGGCGTACAAGATTTTCGCGATATAGATAGCGACAACGACGGTATTAGCGACCTCGTTGAAGCCGGTGGTATCGACAATAACAATGATGGCCGAATCGACAATTTCTCGGACCCAGACGGCAAAGGGATTGATGCAGCCCTGAGAGGCAATAATTTGCCGATTTTTGATACTGATGGGGACGGGGTTGACGACTACCGAGACACTGATTCAGACAACGATACGCTCCCTGATTCCGTAGAGGCGGGTCCGATGCCGAACCAACCGACAGATACGGATGGAGACGGTGCTGCAGATTATCGCGAGACTGATTCAGATGGCGATGGGATTCCCGACAATCTTGAACAACTGGCAGATCCGAGTGTCCAAAATACTTCTCTTGAAGCGATAGAAACGCGATTCGCCGGCACTGGCAACGGATGTACTGTAGCTCCCATCAAGGCGGCCCGTTCGGTAGATCCTCTGTTTCTGCTAATGATGGCAGTTTCCTTTAGCTGGATGGCGATACGCAGAAAAAAACCTACTGCTGCCAACCGAATTAGTTGATTGTGTGTTAACCGCGCTGCATCAAGCACTGATAAGGGACTATCGGTGATTGATCAAAATCTGAGACAGGCTGTTCATCGGTTTAGCATCGCGGCCAAACCGATCCAAGTTTGTTCGAGCATTTAGCTGTTGCAAACACTGACGGTTTTCCGCTAAACAGCAGATTCCTGATCTATGCACGAGAAGAGAAAAAAACTACTACCGAGGGATATCGCCAATCGGTGACTTTGGGCTTTACTCTAGCTAACTACTCCTGAATCGCTAGCAGAATTGGCCACGACATGTGTCTGAGGTGTTGAAAGAGAAGCTAAGTGTTTTGACTAAGGCATACTTTAATTGAAATGCTAGCATTCGAAAATATTTTAATACGCATCTATAGAGAATGCAGCCAAAGTATTGCTGGGTGGTACGAGTCTATGTCCGAGAAAGTTAAAGGACTGAAAATCCCCGTGTCGACAGGCTCGGCGCGCCCCCAACGCGGTTGCCGGTTCGATTCTGTCCCTGGCCACCTACAGCTGTTTTACTCCAATTTAACCCTCTTATTTGCTTAGTGTCTGGAAGGGGCTTGCGTGAATTTTGCCTGAGCTAGTTGAGGATCCAATAGAGTCTCGCGTGGTTTGCATGAGCTAGCTGGCGTCCAATATAGTCGTGCTTCATTTTCGAGTGGGCGAGCTTGCGTCCAATATTGTCATGCTTGATATTTGAATGAGGTAGCGAGATGTCCAATAGTCATGCTTGATTTTTGCGTTAGCTAGCTGGCGCTTAAGCGGCGTAGAACGACTATTTCGGATGCTTAAGTGTTGGTATCTTTTGCGCATACGCTATTAGCTGCTTCTAGTAAGCGCGATAGTTCGGCTGCGGAGTAGTGGGTGGTGATTCGGCCTGATCGGTAGCCTAGTAGATCTTGTCAGTCTTCGAAGCTTACGCCTGCTGGCCTTAGTCTTCTTCCGAATGTGTGTTTAAGGTCGTGGACTCTTACTTGTTCAAGATTGGCTGACTTTCTTGCGCGTATCCATGTGGTGTTTAGCATTCGGGTTATGGGTGTGTTGTAGGTGAAAACATGTTCGATGTTTTTGCCTCGTTGTTTATTCAGAATGTTGTCAGCAATGGTGTTGAGCACCACTAGTCTCTCTAACGCGAGCACTTCATGGGTTGCGCCCAAGCGCTAGTGATTGAAGCACCGTACATGGTGGCTGATAGTTTGGATATAGATCGGATATACGGTATTTCTAATGCGGGCCCTATCTGTAACGCCGTTATAAAATGACACGTATACGTTGGTTTTTTGATTGGCTAATGTTGAATTAAATGATTATCCATCGGCGGTACACTCCTATATGCTGAATCTCTTTAGAAGCAACAAGGGCCCACATTGCACATGCGAATTTTAATTCCAGAGTTGCCAAAAATTGTAGGCACGAATTCAATGGTCTCTGTATTTCTCTGCCTAACGATCCTTTGCTCTAGTCTATTCGGGTCCACAGTTGCGATTGCACAAGACAAGGAGTTGGTCATCGCTACAAAGGAGGCGCCTCCGTTCGTCATGTTGGATGCGGATAATCAATGGTACGGTTTGTCAATTTCGCTTTGGGAAGCTCTGTCTGAAAGAGTAGGAATAAAATTCCGGTACGAGCAGGCAAGTCTTGCAGAGATGATTGAAGGTGTGGCTGACGGGCGCTTTGATGCAAGCATTTCAGCGATTACCATCACCTCTCAACGAGAGCAGCAGGTTGATTTCACTCACCCGTTTTATACCACTGGCTACGGCATAGTGGTGCCCATTGGTGATATCGGTTGGTGGAGCATGTTGCAGCGTCTGATATCGACAGAATTCCTCAAGATTGTCGGCAGTTTGATAGTGCTCCTCACGTTTGTCGGTTTGTGTTTCTGGCTAGCAGAGCGGCGTAAGAATCGTGAAGAATTTCGACCTGGACTCCAAGGGGTGGGGGATGGTTTTTGGTTCTCAGCGGTCACCATGACCACAACAGGGTACGGAGATATGGCGCCTCGTACCTGGGCAGGTCGATTTGTCGGGCTTGTATGGATGTTCACAGCCTTGATCATTACGTCAACGTTCACGGGTTTAATAGCTTCTTCTTTAACAGCAGAACGCCTGTCACAAACCGTGGTCGGGCCATCAGATTTGTCGGGCATCACAACCGGCTCTATCAGAAACTCAGCGTCCGACGACTGGCTTCAGAGCTATGGTTTGAACTTCATTGCCTATAAGAGTGTTCAAGCGGGAATCGATGCAGTCGCCACAGGTGACGTGAGCAGTTTTGTTTACGATCGACCTTTGTTGAGGTATCTCGTCGAAAACGAATACTCTGACAGTGTCGAATTGGTAGTCGGTAACTTTGGACGCCAAGATTATGGAATTGCACTTCCGCCGGGCAGTAACTTGAGAGAGCCTCTGAATCGGGCATTGTTATCTTATCTAAGCAGCGTTGAATGGGAGGCTTTGAAAAGGCGCTGGCTAGGACCTGGTTAGATAATCCAATGATCGTTTGCGCAGAGTAAGCAGAACTACATCTGGACAACTTGGGCGGCAGTTTTGGGGTAGCCAGTATTGGGTGTGCCCCTAATAAAAATATCCATCGACAACATATGAGGCTGTAAATCCGATCGCTGCGCCAAATCCAAATGCAGAGCTACTTTCGTTTGCTTCTTTGTCTGAAGGCGAGTGCAGTGTTAAGCCATCAGGATTTTCTTCACTCAAATTTCCATATTTGAAGCCGTGGTAAAAGCGATAATCGCAACTTTCTGCTGGCGACCCTTGACCGATATCAGGTTATTGATGCCTCCTAAAACGGGCAGTTCAACGGCGTTGATAGTCGCCTCTGAGACAACTAGTTGGCAGGTCAGTTCTTTGCATGCGCTTTCTAGTCTGCTGGCCGTATTGACCATGTCACCTAGAGCAGTTACCCGTTGTGCAGCACCTGATCCCCCTTTCACACCGATACGACCAAGAATGGCTGGGCCGGAATGAATCCCAATTCCAATGGTGAGGGGCTTGTCTAAATCGGCTGCCAAGGACTCATTAATTGAGATGAGAACGAGATCCATCGCTTTAGCCGCCGCTAGCGCATCTTTCGCCCCTTGTTGTAGTGTCTTTTCCATACCGAATATCGCCATGATTCCATCGCCAAGGAATTTGTCTACGTATCCACCGGCGTTAGAAATGGCATCTGACATTTGTTCTAAGTATTGATTAAGGACAAACACGACATCGTAGGGAAGTTTGTTTTCAGATAGGGATGTGAATCCTCGAATGTCTGCAAACATGACGGTGACTGACTGATCAACACCCCATAAATATTTGTCAGTAATGGCGGCATTGTCTAAGGCTGTACGTTGTACTGGGAGTAACGTCACGACTCGTAGGTCTTGGGTTGGTGTTAACTGGCAGGCTAACCTAATATTACTGCCTGAGCTGGGGCCAGCACCTACCCGGCTCAACACGCGCTGTTCAGCTTCGTCTGGTTGGCTTAATGTGTCATGGCCCTCCAGGACGCGGACACGGCAAGTGGAGCATCTTGCCCTACCGCCACAAACAGAGGCGTGGGGTATTCCGTGCATACGACTAATTTCTAATAGTGTGGGGCCCACGGGACTCGAAACGCTTTGCCCGTTTGCATAGGTAATTTTTACTTTTGGTCCTAAACGACTATAGAGCGTGCGAATTACTCGATAAGCAATAGCCAAGGCAACAATGCCAAACGCAATCCATACCGAAAAGAATGAGGCCTCTTCTAGCCAAAGTATCTGTTTTGATGTCAGCGCAGAGTTGGAATAATATTGCTCAGCGAGAATTCTGCGACTAGCAACTGCAAAGCCTGCAAATGCCAGGGTAGGAATAGTAACCGCGACACCGTATAACAGCCACGTTATGCGTGAATACCAACGCTTAAATTTCAACCAAAAATGTAAGCCAATGCAACCGTGCACCCAAACGACAAGCATGAGTATTGTTTGTTGAACGGCATCATTGGGCCACATCATGGACAGAATGGTGCTGTAGTCATTCTGTATGCCGAAGGCTTCTTGAGCGATGCGCGTTGCAAGAATATGAGGTACTAATAGAATTGGAATTGAAAGCCCGAAGATCAACTGGACTGCCTCCGACATGCTCATTCTCCATGATCGACGCAGAATGAATTTTTTTAGCGCAAATATAATGTGAACCAGAAGTGAGCCCGTCAGCATTAGGCTTCCTATTTTGCTACGCCAAATTGCAAATCGATACGACTGCACGATTTCCATGGCCTCTACAGAAACCAAACCTACGGCATGATTTGCCAAATGGCATGCCACAAATGAGAACAGAATAAGCCCGGAAACAAGCCTGGCGTTTTTACGCCAAGGAAGACGGCTTTGGGCTTGATGGTTCAAGGTTTGATTTGATTTCATATTAGATCGTCGTTCGCATCTTAATCACAGTGCCGTGCAAGTTGACTATATAAAAACACGTTTAGGCTGCTTGCGCGCTAAATCACGTCAGGCTTTGAAAGCCCACCGGATACGTTGGCCCGGGTTCAACGCGAAAAGAGGGAGGCGAGTGGGGCAACCTAAACGAATACGGTCACGATAACGTGAAAGACTCAGAGTGCCGTCTGCCGGCAAATTGGCATTTACAAGGGTCTGACCCAGCACTGAGTACCTGCAGTGCTTGTGGGTGCCCGGCCAGGGTGTTCCAATGAAGACGACGTGTCCCAGCTGGTGCATTAAACAGACAGTAGGTGGGCAGAAAATGGGTAGCCGTCTCACTGTTAAAGTGGAGATACCGTCCAGCAAGACATTGTTTCCTTGCATGCTTCTCTCAAATTTCGCATGTACGAATCGGTTTTTCCAGCCAAGCAGAACCCGTCTAGAAACTATTTATATTGCTTAACAACGGCCGATGAATCTACTTAATGACGAGGTATTATCTGTCTGTATAGCTCCAATCCCTGAACGCAGTAGTGTGCCCCAAATTTCCTCAGGGTTCTCCAAAGCACGTGTGTCTGAATAACTTAAAGGATGCTCCACGTCCAGAGTGTTGCACCAAAGCCGTATACCGAGAGAGCGCATTTCCTCATAGGTTTCTAGGAGTTCATTCAAGGAGAGAAAAGAAATTTCAAGAATTTTGGCATCAAATAGTTGAGACATTTTTGCGGCATCTATAGCCATTCTTCCGGGTTTCGGATCTATCAAAACCGGCATAAACATAAGGCTTTGGTACCAACTCGCTTTCAGAATGCTCAAATCTGGATTGTCAGGATCAATAACCATTTTAATCAGTACCTGATCCTGCATGTCCATCTCATGCACCAGCTCACCAACCGCTTCTAGATCACGCCTGTGCTTCGTATCAATGTTCAAATGGATTTTGCCACGAGCTGCTTCGAGGGCTGCACGTAAGGTTGGCACTTGAATATTAGTTAGTGAGGCGTTTTCACCACCCGCTTGGTTCCGTAAGAAAAGTGATTCAAATTCCTCATCAAGCACTTCAGTTGTAGCGCCAATACGGTTAGTCATACGATCTGTTGTGTCATCGTGCATTAAGTACAACTGTCCATGATTCGTTTTTTGCACATCAATCTCGACCATATCGGCCCCAACGCTTGCGGCCAACAGCATAGATTCAATCGAGTTTTCTGGGGCTACCGACCACTCTCCACGATGTGAGATGATCATTAAATCGTCGTTTATGTTTGAAATCGTATCGCTAAGACTAAATGATTTATTTACGGTGTTCGCCATTGTCATCCCCCTGAGTAAATGAAGGCGCACTATGTACGGTAAGTTCTGGAACAGTCCCTTCAAACCTTCAAACCTTCAAACCTTCAAACCTTCAAACCTTCAAACCTTCAAACCTTCAAACCTTCAAATCTTTGAATCTCAATCATCGCAGAATGATACGCTGAGTACTGACAAGTTTCCTTGGCTCTTTACGATGCACCTTCAATAGCCGTTTAAAGAATCGTTTTGCCGCATGCCATAGTTCCTGCAATTCCAGCTACAGTTGAGATCGTGATGGTCCAGGCTGGCATAGTGAGACGGCTTATCAAAATGAAGAGCTCGTGACGCCTGAGAGCAATACAATTATTGTTCTTGCTAACAGAGATACACGCGTTCAAAAATTGATAGATCAACCGGAGAAATATTCAGGCTACACAGAGATGGAAATCATTTTCCGAGACATTATGACTGATGGTCTTCTTCACAAGATTAATACTGGAATGGTTCTGAAAAGAGTGCGATTCAATGTCACTAACATTCCCGACGATCCCAACAACAGCGACTTCACAGCAGATAAGCCACACGTTGTTATTGAAGTCTTAGTCGCGGATTTCTAAGCAGAACGAGTGTTGATGTGTCTGGGTTCATTAGGCAGTACCACCCATACATGAGCGTACAAATTCGGCAATTTTATTATCGTTACTCGTCTCGACAGTTACTAAATCACCGACATCAACAGCCCGCCCAGGTACGATTTCATGGAGTGCTGGCACGCGGCGGACTGGGCGCTCCATTGTCCCGCCGAAGAGCTAATACCCTGAGCCCACAGTATCGACACTTAGTGTGAAGGAAAAAAACTACTACTAATGAAGAGGCCAATGGACGAGAAGAGCTGGATAAGACAGCGGTTTGCTAGGGTGAGTTAAAGGCTTTGTTGTCGGCTTAAAAACTACGAATTTCACAGGGTTCTTTGATGGACAAATAGTGGAATGTGAATTGGCTCAAAAACAGCCACCCGCTTATTGAGATGTGTGTTCAGTTCTCAATCACTTATAAACTTTAATCTGGGTTCAGTTTTCCAAATAATGAATCTAAGCAATGAATATCCTTTTTAAATGCGCCCTTGTTCTACCCACATTTGCTCTTGTTAGCGCCTGCTCAGACGGCACGATGATCAACCCTCCCGAGCCGCAGCGATTAGTGCTAGAAACTCACAATGAGTCCAATGGTCAAAGTTCTACTAAACAGTATGAATACGACGCTAATAACAATATTGCTAGAGAAATTTACGGACAAGGCGATGATGCCGCTATTCGAAGCTATCAAGTGTCTGAATCAGGCAGAGTGACAGGTAGTACCTGGGATAGTGAGGGAGATGGCTCACCGGAATATCAAGTCGATTATGTTTATGCGGACAACGGGAACCTTGTTCAAATAAACGAATACAACTTTGCATCACAGATGTATGAATATGCGTATGTTTTAAACTATGAAAACGGGCTTGTTACCTCAGTTGATGACTATGACATAGACAATGTGCCTACGGCGGATCTTATCAATCTATCCACAGATACTCCAACGACAGATCAGTCGTTTGAATACGAAAATGGTCGATTATCGGTAGTCAATGATCTGTATTTTTTGGATGGCAGCGTTTACGCATTTGAAAACTTTAGCTATAACCCCGATGGCACCGTAAGCACAGCTACAAAATCTGATGTTGATTTTGGTGTGTCCAGCACGATCGTAATGGAATATGAGTTTAGGGATTGTAATACCAGTAACTATATATCCATAAATCAGTATTACTGCGTTAAATAAGCACTAAAACAAGTGTGGCGCTGAATAATTGTTTCAGTGCCATGCCTAATTCAATGCGCTTGCTGCTTCAGTGGTAGGGAATGTACGTGATAGACGATGACTGGTCAGTTGGGTTTAGGTCAATAACGTGGTGAGCTTAACCCACCTTTTCGTGTACCTCGATTACGTTCCCTTCCGGATCCTGAAAGAATACTTGGTGCCATTCGGCTGAAAACGTCGTGCCGTAATCGGAATAAGGAATACCACGCGTATCCAGTACAGCAAGAAAGCCAGATAAATCATCGGTGCGGAAGGCAATATGGCCTTTCTCTATCGGGTTGATGACCTGGCCGTTATTGAAGGCCACTTTCAAATCACGCTGAGCCAAATGCATTTGCATGGCCCCATCGGTCGCAAATTTAATCTCGCCATCAAACCCCTGATCGCCGTTGGCAGGTGTGCGAACAAACTGGTCTTCAGGGATGTCATCCAGGCCTAGCACCTGAGTGTAAAAATCATGCATGCGGCCAACATCGTCGGCGACAAAATTGATGTGATGGAATTCGAGCTTCATGCGTTTAGTGTATCTCGGCTGTTAGATAACTGGATAGTTTTGGCTGTTACGCAACTGGATTAGTTGTTATTTCTTTTCTTGTTGTGCTTATAAGAAGAGTAAGCCTTAACAGTATCAAATTCAACGTGTTCAAGCTCTTGGTATCTCAATAAATGGACGCCGAAACATACACGACCTAGGGAGCGGAAAACGCAACAGTTTAAGTCTGCTCGACATGTTCAGCGGTTTCTAGGTTTGCAAGCCTGAGTCGGTAACTTGTTTCGATACGGCGACACCTAATGCGCGCCAAACACCACAGAGTGTTTCGTGAGCGAGCATTTGCAGTTTGGTCTTTGGTTACCTGTGGCTGAAATTCGGCGGTTAGTAGAATCGCTTTACTTTTGATAGTTATCTTGACAACACCGTCAGGCATCCAGACACCATCAAGCGATCGAGTACGTAACGTGTTTTGACCCATTTTTGATTGCTTAATATACCGCCAGAAACCGGGAGTCCGGACGTATATTTATTGCTACCTGAGGTACGCACAAGGTATATAAAGACTACTTCGTATCTGGTTGGTTACATTGACATCATTAGGTATGCATAAGCATTTCGAAGTCGCCTTTACCCTATTACTATTAACCAGGTACTGCGATTATGATTAAAGTAACTGCTCTATGTTTTACTTCTTTGCTAGCGATTACTGCTTGTAGCTCCAATAACTCTACGGTTACGCCTACACCGACACCAAGCCAGCAACGCCTAATACAAAGCACTACAACAAGTGGCGGCGGTGATACGTCGGTAGCAAATTTTGAGTACTCAGAGTCAGGTTTTTTGGCCACCCGAACAATAATAAATGACGGAGTGATAACAAGTAGATCTAACTTCATTTCAGACGCAGATGGTCGAACATTGCTAGTAGACGTAGATAACAATGGAGATGGTGAAACAAACTATACCCTGGACCAAGAATTTGTAACTGGGGTTGGTGTAACACGAATTTACGAAGTTAATGTAGATGGGCTTATATCAGCTGCATACACTTATAATTATGAAGACGGCCTAATCGTAAGCAGAGACTTTTTTGATTTTGATGACGTCGTATCAGTTGATCTTATAGATCTGACTATAGCCACATCAAACTCGCGAAACGCTTTCAGCTATGAGAACGGCAGAGTTGTAACGAGAGAGTATTTTAATACTGATGAAACCCTCGCCTCAACGAGAACATTTTCCTATAACACTGATGGCACTCTTGCATCTAGCAGCTTTACTAGTATGACAAGTGGAACCACGAGTACGACAACCTATCTATACGAAGAGGGTCGCTGTACGTCAGAGTTTGAACTGACCTTCCGAAAATACCATTGTGTAAATTTGATTTGAATATAGTAAAAAATCCCGCCAAATCTCACATCAGTTAGATGTAACTGTCTCCTTGCTGCAGCGTGTAGATTTCGCATCGATTGATTCCTCACCTGAGAATCTATCATTCGATTGATCGATAAGGTTTTTCACAAGATAGAATGCCAACTTTTCTACAGATGGGTATTCACTATCTGCATCAAGCCCTGAGGCGGTGTGATTTTAGATTAGCGGTATGCAAGGAAAAGCGTGATTCAAAATTGAGGTCAGTAGGGCATTGGTGTATACATAGGACCATAAGAAAACAACGAATATCAGTATGTCTGCCACGCCCCAATCGACAGCTAACCCTTCATACCCTCCGTTGTCGGAGGTCAGGGAAACACTTCGCGTTAAATGGTACCGAAGTCCTATCGCCCACAAGCGGCTACGAGAGCTTTCTACTCGCTCTGATAAGCAGGGTTGGATTCAAGCGGGTGGTCATTCGTTACTCTACTTGGCTTTAGCAGGATTGACGATAGCGCTTTGGGCGCAGCAAGCTTGGTTGGCATTTTTAATTGCCTTTTGGTGTTTGGGTGTCGTTGCTACATTCTTTAAAGGCACTGCTGTTCATGAGTTAGGTCACGGCACTGTATTTAAAACCAAGGCGTTAAACAGCGCGTTTCTAAATGGGATGTGTCTTATTAGCTGGTGGGACCACTATGACTATGGAGCGAGTCACACATACCATCATCGTTATACAACTCATCCAGAAGCTGATCGAGAAAACATATTGCCGCTAACCCCATCCTTAACGCCCCTAACGCTGATTCAACTATGCACATTTAATCTTTTCTCAAAGCCCAGTAGAAACTTCAGCAAAGGTGGTTTTCTTTGGACGGTTTATCTCACTGCGCGTACAGCCTTCGGAATTCCAGCTAGCCATACAGATATACCTAGTCAGGAATGGTTGGAAAAGTTGCACAATGACCAACCGGCAGCGTTTAAACAATCGGTTCGATGGTCACGTACTCTTTTGCTTTTTCATGCAACGGTTCTTCTGATTTCATTAACAACGGGTTGGTGGGTCTTATCGCTCGTAATTAGCGTTCCGTCTTACATTGCCAATATAGTGTCGTTTGTTATTGGAACAACACAACATTGCGGACTAATGGAAAACAGTTCTGACTTTCGCAAGAATACGCGCTCAATAAAGCTAAATCCTGTCCTTCGATTTTTATACTGGCATATGAACTGGCATGTTGAGCATCACATGTATGCGGGCGTTCCTTGTTATAACCTTAAGGCTTTAGCCGAAGAGCTTGAGTCGGATATGCCTGAGCCGAAATCGTTAATCGGCGCGTGGAAAGAAATGCGCGAAACATGGCATAAGCAGAAAACAGATCCTGGCTATGTGTTCGATACGCCAGTGCCTGAAAGAGCGAATGATGTTGTTCAAGCCGAAGATGACATGATCAATTCAATTGGAGATTTAGCGCCAATCGGTTCTAAGCTTACGTAGTGAGGCGGTTTTTTGGTTTTTCTAGCAGCCCCGGCTCGCCACTCGTCATTAAGTGCACCTTATACGGTTAATGTTTAAGGTGCGGTTGACACCACGCCTAGTACCGAGAAAGAAGCATCGTCGTTACGCTTGACGATAACCATATCTCCAGACGAGGGATAGACGCCGGTGAATGCTGTGATATTAACTTGATGGGTTACAAGGATCGCTGGAACATCCAGTGACATGGCCAATAGCCAGTCTTCCAATTCCGCTGTTTGAGGTTGTTTGTTTTGCTGATTTTGATAAAACGAATTGAGAATAGGGTTTTCCACTACCGAATCAAAACCTAATAGATCCGCGGTCTCTAAGCATCGGCACCACTGACTAGAAAATACCGATACTCCACCAATACCGTAGCGTCGTAACTGTTCACCCATTTCAACGGCTTGCGCGCGCCCAGCGTCGTTTAAGTTTCGCTGTGTACTGCAATCGGTTACGGCGAAATTTGACGGATCTCCATTGCCAGGGGCCAGTGCGTGACGTACCAACGCGAAATGATTTTCAGTGGCTAAGGCTTTAAACAGAGGGGGAATATCCGCTGCCGTGGCTAGAGAGGTAAAAAAGGTAAGGCAAGATGTTAGGGCTAAAACTCTGCAAGCTATGACTAAATTCATTGTTTCTTAGCCTATGGAATTGTTGGAATGCTTTTTTTACCCCAGAAACCCTATTTCAGATTTCTCTATAGTCGAAACCCATATAAGGCCCATGCCATATTTCATCATAGTCAGCCCGCGATATTAGCGATTCTGGCGTGCCTGTTTTTTCATACGTACGATAAGTAGAGAAGTGTGCTTTCCTAAAAAACGACGTTGTGTAACCGTTTGATTCGCCTACACACGCGCACAAAGATACCTATCCACGCACTT
Source organism: Herpochondria borealis (assembly GCA_032274145.1). Classification (NCBI taxonomy): domain Eukaryota; phylum Rhodophyta; class Florideophyceae; order Ceramiales; family Ceramiaceae; genus Herpochondria; species Herpochondria borealis. Next base: position 13,041 of record JAVCKV010271897.1, read on the forward strand.
ATTTCCTCAGGCCAAAAACTGCTCCACCGATGGCCCCAGCTAAACATTGCAGTGACATGCCCAGCGCTCCACGTGCGCCGGCAATAGGAGTCAAAGACCCAAGCTCGCGCATGGATACGAGGATAACCAGCATGGCCAAAGCACCACCTACGGAGTACAGCAGCATACTGGGCACTTTCAACCAACGCTTTGCCAATCCCATTACGCTAAATGCTATCAGTAGCCCGATTGCAATCACTAACAGATAGAGTACGAAGACTACTTAGCGATAAGCGTGTTCAGATGGCAGCAGCACAACTGAATTTACGGTTGATGAGAAAAAGACCGACTATCTATAGTAGGTATCATTGTAGTGATTTGGCTAGGAAGTGCTTTTCAAATGACGTGGGCTCGTAGTTTGTAACATTAAACCACAGCCGCCCATACTCACTAAACACATACCCCGCTGATGCATGCGTCAACTTCCAAGTAATCTGTGTCGGCCACTCAGATCGATGTTCAACATAGTTAGCCGTTGCTGAGCAGGGTACTGACAACTTAACTATTTAGCCGCTGAGTATTTCTGAAATTGCCTATTATTAAGCCACTGTAGCTTTCCAGTACGCAAACGCACGCAGTCGTAGTGTTCGTTCCTGAACTCTCGTTGGTGTGAAGGCACCGCGCGATTGTTTGCGTACTTGGACGTCTCAAACTAGAGGCGGTTCTACGTTAATCAAAAACTGCCACACAACTCGATATCCGTGAAGCCGCAGAAAATCTCGAACCCATCGGCCCACTGTCTGGTAATCACACCGTCGTATCCAGAAAGGGTAACGTTAAATTCGCGTTGGGCAGTATCACCAGGAGTCATTGTCAGCTGACTGCCATCTTCAGCAACAGCCATAATTTCCCCAGTTTGCCAGGTGAATATTGAGTCCCGAGCAATGCTCGCCTGCAGCGTTGCCACAACATGAATACTTGTGCCTTGAGTCCATGGCGCTGTCACATCGAACGTCACCGACAAATCGCTTTCGTTGGCGTTAGAGTCAAACGAGAACCGCGAGGATACATCCTGGTTGTATGAGCGCACAGTTAGATTGCCTTCGCTTGATTGCTCGTCAAACGCTGTATTTTCCCAGTAACGGATTCTACTTGACCCACCACGAAATCTGCTCACACCCTGTGAACCCGAGAGTGTTCTCGTCTGATCGTCGGTATAGACGGCGTAGTCGGTCGCGGTAATCCCTTGGCCTTCCCGTCCGATGAAGAATTCTTTTAGGGTCCCATCGAAGCGACCTGCTACTAGGGTGCAATCCGCGAAAGTCAATAGACTACTACCGGGTTCGGTAAAAGCATGAAGCTCGACACTGCCACCTGCATCGCAGGAATAGTCGCGCACGAATCCACTGCCGAAATTCACATCTTCCACAGGCTCGGCACTGGCCGATACGAAGGTAATACCCGTACCTGCAAGGGAAGGCTGAGTGCTTAAGGTGTCGGCCATTGGAGTGGCGTTGATCAGTTTGACTAACTCTCGCAGTATGTGATCGTAGCTGTCCAAGTTAATCAGAGACGCAACTGACTCAGAGTGGGAAGAAACGACGATGTCGTTGAATCGTTCGCCCGTGCTGTGATTAACGACAACGTAGGTGCCTGGCGAAACAGAGCATGACCGACCACCAGCGCAAGCTTCTGCATAGGTGACGGCATCTTGTACTTGGTACCAACCATCATCTGGCCAGCTAATTGTGCTGCCCGATACAACTACTGACGAGACAAAATTTGGCGGTGCTACGTCTGGCGACCCAACTTCGAGATGTCCTACCTCAATGTCATTAAACCTTTCTCCTGTAGAGTGATTTATAACGTCGTAGATTCCTGGAGAAACAGAGCATGAGCGACCACCA
>JAVCKV010272008.1:0-14922 GCA_032274145.1 Herpochondria borealis
AGCTCATTGTTGCCCTCATATGTGACAAAAGCTATCTGCTGGCTTTCTATTATATACAAAGCATGATATCATATATAACGTCACGTCAATGTTGTTCGACATTGATGGATTTTACTTAGGCGGAAGTCCGTTAGGGCCATTTAGCGGTATTTGCACCCCTCAGAAGGCCAGTTAGTGGTTTTTCTCATTAATTAATACACTATCAAATTTTTGGCGCACGTACAAATTTATCAGAAGGTACGCCCGTTGGAAGTCAAAAGCTGGGGCGTCGCTAATGGTTTAGCGTAACTCAGAAGATTAGGAATCAATCAATCATGCTCCAATAAGGAAGCAGCGAGGGAACCATGATGAGCGATACGAACGAAGGAGACGAAGAAGAGCAGCAGGAACACGACGATGAAAGCTGTACTAGTAAACAAACAAGTACTACAGCAAAAAGTCCTCGTCAAGGAGAAGAAGAAGAAGAGATAACCAACGAGGACAATGAAGAGGAGCAGGGGAGTGATGCAAACCTGGTGGTCGTGGGACGTCGTCGTCGGTCATGCTGCCACACCTTTACCCGTATGCTTGCATTCCTTGTTTTTGGTTTTGGGTGGTTGTTTGGATGGGCCACCGGTGTATGGATTTTCCTGACAATTCCGAACAGCGGCGTGATGTCATGCTTTGTAGGTATAGCAATATCCGTGAGTTTGACTGCGGGTTCTTACGCGTTCCTCGCTAGAGAGCAACCCGCTCTCATGAGAAGTTTCTGGAGAGATATGCTACTCTCCTTGACTTGCGTTGCTTATATGGGGTGTGTGATTATACCAGTTTTTTTCTTCCCCGTTCTTCTCGTCTTGGCGTTTACGTACCTGGCATTCTACCTCTCAGACGCAACGTCCGGTTGGGCGACTCTGGCACTTCTCTGTCTGCAAGTTTATGCCTCTAAGTTTGCCTACCAGTTCGGCCTGGAGAGAATGAATGAGCCTCGTGATTTGGCTGCTAGACGCTCTATTGATTTGAGTTTGAGTGTAGTTTGGCTCGGAAGTACGGGGGGCTTCCTCGGATCTATCGGCCTTATTTATTGGGCGGTGTTAGGGTTCAGCCCACTGCCTTTGTGGGTTGCTTATATGGTCCCCTTGGCGATTCTTACCGCCCTCTTTTGGGGTACATCCAAAGTGAGTGCCTGCATAAAGCAGAGACAGTCTACGGCACCGCCAGTTGCTTATGAGTTGGCAGCAAATGATGCATCGATGAAACATAATGCAACAGTCGATGCATCTGGAAAGACGACCTGTGACTTTGACGATGATAGAACAGAGGCAGAATGCACAACCTCGAGCGATATTGTGTAACTGCAACACTATGGAGGAGATGAGTTTTTGGAGTATGGCTTGAAGGTGCTTTGAAACGTATAGCGCGACCTCACAATACACGGGTTACTCGTATGGGTAGTACTATACTATTGGCTGGGTGAGTAATCTGTGGATGGTATTCAGCTTAACTCGGTTCAGCTCTCTCTAACTCTCGAACGATCGATAGACCGAACAAGATTAAAATAATGCATGTTATACACGTAGAACTTAATCTTGAATGTTACTAAACAGAGTGCTGGCACCAACGAAGTACTACGTACTATCACTTCGTCGGTCCTACCATTTGATCTAGTAGTAGTCGTAGTAGTATTAGTAGGAGCTAATTATGCAGATCTAGAGAGCTAGTAAGTAGATTAAATTGGTTGTTCTTGCTGCTGCGTGCTCCCTCTGGCTGGTTAATTTCTACGCCTATTATCTGCCGTGACCGACTAAACTAGCCCATACCACGCTTTTCTTCACGATCAAAGGTACGTGCATCGAATGCAGCACTCTCACGGTGTTTATAATATAGACAGAAAGTCGAAATCAGAGCGAATTTGAAAGGCAGATGGTAATGCGGTATTTGCTATTGCTGTCCAGTTCTCTACGCGTTGGATTATTGTCGCGATCACCCGCTTTTTGGGATTGTTCTCCTTCAATCTCATTCTCATGCACATGTATGAACGCAATATCTAATTTCAGTCCTTCTCCATGGAAGCAGGGCAATCCATCCACTTACATTGCCACTCCTGTTTGCCTTCCTTACCGTCACAGAAGCAACGGTGGACGGGGCTTCCTCCAGCAGCGCACTCGTGTACGCCAAAGTAGCACGTCTTTGGTTTAATACCACACGAGTGTCCACCGTCGAGATGGTCGCCGAGGCGACCCTTGCACGGTTTGAGGCTGACACCGTTAAAGTTCTTCTGAACAACGTCCCACCACAGGGGGTACCATCATCCGAATAGGTCAGGAAATCACTTCTTACGTCGACATTCTCTTTTCGATGCTGTCAAGGAGGACTCAGCGCTTTGTTGTGTGGTTTGACACCCGGAGTTGTTTTATCGTGGTTGACTATACGAGTGTTGTCACCCACGAGAAGACTATGGTGCTCTTGACCAGGCAATTCGTGGTCACATAATTTCGTTATATGATGTGTTGGCCGTCTCAACCGAACTAAGCTGCAGCGAGTGAAACATACATGTACGAAGTACTCATAATACGTATAAAACTGCAATCTACAGTCATTTAGAATCATGCGAATGTTATATCACCTGAACATTTCCTTGCTCTATATTTTGTAGCATGTTGTAAAATAGGCGCCGCTTGACCTTCCTTCTCTCTTTTTGTATTTTAAAAGAACACTTTTGTAAAACTGACGTTGTTGGCATTGCAGCAGGGACACGTGGCGACTTTGCGATTCTGCAGCATGGCAACACAGTCTTCGCAAAAGCTGTAATGCATACACGGCATGGCAATGTGGGTTCGTTGTCCCTCTCGACACATGATGCAGGGCAAGTCGGAAGCCTTGGTGTCGAGTGAAAAGGTCGTTTCTTCCGACAGACTAGGACAGCACGTTGCCGTGCCACCACCACCGATTGTCGTGGATGATAAGGATACTGATGCCGATAATGAAACAGCAGTCGATTCATCCAAAACAGGCATTGCCATTTCGTTGTTGGCCGCGTCTCGAATCATTTTTCGTTCCTTGCGAGCTTGTGCTTCGAGTTCACGTTCTTTCTTGGCCGACGCTTCGATGGCTCGTTGAATGACTAGATATTCTTCTCGTCGTCGTTGAATACGAGCAAACTCTTCCACTTCCATCTCCTTCTTTTTGGTTTCTGCTTCCTGTTGCTTGGCACGTTCCATCTCCAACAACTTTTGAGCAGTTAGTTTCTTTCGAGACCCGAATGAAAAGGGTGAAGGTTTTGGTTTGGGTGAAGCAGCAGTGGTTGTTGCAATAATATCAACGACTGTCGTGTCCAAGGTATCCATGGGTGCCACCGACATTTGGTCAACTCCTTCTTCAACGGCGGCATGTCGAGACGAGGATAGGAGATGAAGTGGTTTCGCAACAATGTTGACCACACCTGACTTCTCTTGCTTCTTTGCCGTTGTCGTAGTATCTTGTTGCTCTTTCGTTGCACTGCTTCGTTGCTGCTGTTGTTGCCGTGTTCGTGCTGCAAAATACTGCATCTTTCGTTCCAACGTTTCATCCTTTTCCTTGTACTTGTCTTGATAGAACTTTTTCTCTTCTCGCTGTCGCTTCCACGCTTCAAATCCAGTCTTTTTGCCAATGCCCCTCTTGGTATACCACTGACATTCCTTGATATTCTCTTGCGCCCGCTGTTCTGTATGATGCGTCAGTCCTTCGACTGTGAGACGCAACTGTCCAGGACTGCCGTAGCGTGAATCCATCAAATCCTCGTCGGAAATGTTGAGCTTGGAACCATGATCAAAGGCTAGGGTTGATTCTTCTCCTTCGGTATGGCTCTCACTGCGCATCATGAAATCGTCATCATCATCCTCATCATTGTACTTCTTGCAGAATGCATCGTTTTGTAGTAATTCTTCGTCAAAGACAATCACATCATCATTATCATCATCATTGCAATAACTAGTATTCGATGATGACACGTGAGGTGAAGGAGTCATGGGTGGTGAGGGATGAGGGGATTCAATGTTGTCCATAGCGACGGGGTCTTCTTGTTGTTGTTGAGGCTTTCCAATACCAGCCAGAGACAGTTGCAATTGCCCCGAGGATCGTCGCTTGAGTTTGAAGGGCGAGTCAACGTCCAACATGAGGGGTTCCTTGTAGGGCATAAAAAGAGGCGCATCATCCAGAGGCGGGGCAGCATCCATGCTGGGAAGCAAGAGACTGGGAGCATCCATTGTTGCTTGCAGTTGAGCCTTGTTTCCAGCACGGGGGGTTGGAGCATCATCTAAAGGGGGTTCGAGCGATGATGCTAATTGTGTGGGCAAGACCTCTCGCACTGGTGAGGGATAGGAACAGTCATTCACCTTTACAATATTTCTGGATAAATTGACTGATGGTTCATCGTGCGATAAGTCATCGAATCCTCCAAAAGATGGTAAAACATCATCATCATCATCATCATCTGCTTGCTGTTGTTGTCGTTGTTGTTGTGGAGTAGTCTTTGACTTGAACAAGGCAATGCCCTTCATCTTGTGTCTTGTTACAGATCCCTTCAAGACTGCAGATCGCAACAGGCCCTTCTTGGAGGATGACAGTGTTGTTGTTGGTGATTGAGCTGCTCCAAAGGATGAGGAATCATTCGATCGAAAACTGGTAACAGAGAGAGGGACGGATCGAGCGGAACTGTTGTTGGAATGAATGGGAGTCAGGGGCGGAGTTTCATCCTCGAGTGTTACGTTGTCTTCTGCGAGTGGTCCTCCCACAAACTTGGCTCGATGACTGGGCATGCTCCACTTGGGTGCACCCACATGACTGTACGAATACTCGTCCAAGGAATGCAATCCTGAAATGGCAGAGATTGAATCGTTGCAAACAGATCTGCTCTTGTTGTTATTGTAACTGTTGCTTGCTCCCCCCCCTCCTCTCATTCGTTGAAACTCTTGAGAGATTGTTGTGTGTTTAGTCGATACTGACATGCCATCAAGAGTGCCTCCTCCTCCTCCTCCAAGTCTAGAGTGAATGCCAGTGGTGTAAAGTGATGAATCATCCACCGAAACATTATCATCATTGGTTTTGCTGCTCTTGCGCAATGAATTCTTGAAGAACGACTTCATTTTCTTTTGACTTGAGATTGGGGGAAAGGGGGGAAAGGGGGGCTAACTTTAAAACTTGCGGGGCTAAGCTTGATGCTACAGAGGTACACTTCGTTGGTTGGTTCGTTGGTTGGTTCGTTGCTTATGAGTGGCCAACAATTTCGTGCAGATGGCGGTCGAAGAAAGAGTAAAGTGAACGAACTGCACACAAAAGATGGAGTCTCTGGTCAAGAGTGGAGTCGAGTCCACCAACCGCTTGGGCCCGCGGGATGAGCTAATTTGGCGTGAGGGTGTTTTGAGAGCTCTCTTGGAGGGAGGCAAGGAGGCAAATTGTGGCCTCTTACCAGTGTTACATAGGACAATTTCAAATGACTATGAAGCGTATTATGATCAAACCACCTATGTAATTAAATCCCACCTCATTATCTAATCTATAAATCTTGATATCTGACAAATAAACCTACATGGTCATTCTTAGAATTCCTAGCGATAGCTAGCCAAATTTGAGACGTTGGGGGTATCTTGGAGCCGGCCCAAATCTGTTGAGAGGTCTCTGGTCACACCTCTCAAAATCCGGGTTTGTTACATAATAACAGGAATGCTACATGTACAGTACGAGGGTAGTACCTCACTGACATTTAGTCACTATTTGATTTCCGATTACACTTATCCTGTCCAACGTGTCCTCTTCTGGTGTGATTCAATAAGAACTCTCTGCCTCGAGGCTCGAGCCTCTCACATTTTGGAATCACGCTTGACCAAGTAGTTGTTAGCTGGTAGAGCAATCTTTGCCACGAACGATTGATTGTCGCTCTACTAGCTAGAGGTGGGGACGTTTCAGGGAACGTTCAGCTTGCTTGTTTCACGATAGCACTGCGATGTCACTCTAGCACTCTGGTAGCTTTGTACGATTGATTGCTTTAGTGACGGGGACGACTCAGCAGCTCGACGATAATCAATCAATCAGCAGGTGGACTCCTGCAGTTTCTAGCTAGCTAGACCTAGAGTAGAAAGAGCTCGTTATTATCTACGATTGACTGGCAAGAGGTGAAGCCGGGTGGGGACGTTCGTTCAGGGAACATTCCCAACTCGATCACGATTGCACACACACACTCTGCAAATTGCACTGGACGATGCGAACCACCAGGTGCTGGCAAGGTAGCGTATGTAGTGAGGTGGCTGATCTGTTCAGCAGCTATAGAGAGTTGCCACGATCGCAATCATCTATCTCTAGACGTCTCTGTTATTGTTGTCTGTAGGCACGATTGATTTCATGGCCGGGGACAAACTATATTTTCGGGATCAAGAGCTACAAAAACACGCCCAGACGAAGGGCGATCAAGTGCAAAGGTAATCGATTGGGTTCATACGATTGACAGGAGGACCTGTCTAACTTTCTTAACTTCGCTTTGTAGGCGGGGACAATCACTTGAATATTCTCACGTTCAAGAGCTATACCTAGAGCAGTATCTCCCATTACTTTTTGAGGTAGTTGTTTGGTACCGGTGCGACTAGCTAGCTAGTTTTGTGAGATTCTTGATGACAGCCGACGGGGACAATCCCAAATTCTATTCACGATCAAGAGCTACAGGCCCGCCCAAACAATCACTATACAGTCTAGTGGGGTTTGCTTTCGTACGACTGATTTAGCATTCTTCCGTGCATCGTATCTGATGCTTTCTCCAGGCCAGGTGTCTACGATCCGATAGGACAAAAAGAACAGCTCCCTCCGCCCCTGGACAGAAACAACACGTGCAATTATCCACTGTGTTTCGAGAGCGGCTTTAGATGCATCATCTCGACTTTCCACTACACAGGTTGCTTACACTCGAAAGACTATCAAACATGCTAAGAAAGAGGGTAAATTGGATTTTGTAGCTCTTAGTTTAATTCGGTTATGTATGTATATTTTAAATTAGGTAGAGTTGTAATGGGTTGTGAAGGCCATGCATGCACAATGCGAGTGCAAGCATCCGATTGCCTGGTTGTGGCTTTAGTAGCATGACAATCAACACACAATTATCTATTGGGTGATCACCTCTTGGTTATTCACTGCTGGACTTCTCAGCATGTCGTCAGAGTTGGCGGATATGTTGCTGGTAAGTGCTGCGGACGACGTATCGTCATTGATTTTCTCCGTGACTTCGGATTTCTCTTCTCCTTCGATAGCACCAATATGCTTTGGAATCGTGGATGCTGCGGATGGTTGTGCTGTCGATTCGGCGCTAATGTTGGCAGTAGCCTTTCCAAGAGACGAGGAAATCGAAGTGTTTGCCTTGACAGATCCTCCCTTGTCGCCAGATGGTACGAGGGACAAACCATTCTTGGCCATTCTCTCCTTGACTTGATCCACCTTGGCAATGGCACCCCATGCTTCGTACAGTTCCATTGCCTGGTGCAAGTAGCTGGTCGCCTGCTCTGGCTCGTTCATTTCAAGTAATACTGTACCACATCGTTCGTGGCTAAAGGCTTGGTAATGCAAATGTCGAGCATGAGCGCACTTGTCAATGGCCTCGTCAAAGTGGCGTTGAATTGTGGAAACAGCGTTCCCCCGCTTCTTGCCCTTTGACGTTGCCAATTCGAGCACCGTCTGCTCCGCGGCCAGCATGGCTTGAATGGGCATGGCATCCGGACAGCCAATCTTGACCCACTTGTTGGTGCGTCGCAGATTCCGTCGTGCCGCTCGCAAGTAGCGACGCCTCCAAATTCCAGACGACTGGTGGGCCAGATTAAAGTAGGCCACACCTGAAAAGAGAGTAAAGGACAGCGAAAAGTAATGTGCCGAAATGCAAAGATAGATTTCTGGATGGGACTTCATAATCTTGGCGGCTTCATAACAGTCCTCCCATTCTTGAAAGAGACAGGCGAGACTCATTTTCAGTTGATGTGCATTGGACATGGCCAAATCAAAACCAGTTTCACATTCTTCATCAATGATTTCGTCTTCATCCATGGCGTCGCCTGACAAGATGAGTGGATCGTCGCACTTGCCTTGTAGGTTCAGCACGCACTGCCAAATGGGCAAGCATGCCTTCATGAGAGTCCGCTTGTTGAGGGCAATCAAGAGATTGCACGATCGAGCACACTCCTTTTCGAGCTCGACAAGGTTGGCACCAATCGCAAAGTTGGTCTCCACCTTGGAAATGTCCGCTAAGACTGCAAAGTTGGTATTGCCCGTTGCCATTCCCACTCGATACGCCTTGTCGTAGTACGGGATCTGATGCGTCAGGGGCAACTTCCAGTGCGACGAGAAACTGTTAATGAGCGTCTCCGTTACGGCCTCGTCGTCCCACGCTTGCGTCTTTTGAATGAGCTTGCGCGCCAGCATTCCAAAGCGATGCGCTGCCACGTAGCGTCCCATGAAGGCGTTGACACTCCCGTAGCAGGCAAAGATAGGAGCCGTGATGCGGTCTTGGCCGTACATGAGAGTCAACTTCATGGCACGCAACCAGAGGAATGGATAGTTTAGGTTTTCTTGAGCAAAGAAAGCAATCATGGAGAGTGCAACGCTCATACACATGGCTGCCGCCTTGGTGTCGTCGGAAACAGGTAGCGCATTCAGCAAGTCGTCGTCTGTCTTTTTTCCTACTAGTTTCGTCACACGTGCAAGTTCCATGACAATCTGTCCTGGATGCGCACGACGAGGAGTCTTGACCTTTAGCTCCTTGTTGAGGATTCGATTGCCAAGATCGAGCGCGTCGGTCAACAAGTCTTGAGACCCAAGTGCGTCAATCATGGTGTAGTAGACAGGCATCTTGGCCATAATAGTCTTGGCATGTTCCAGAACCGTCTCAGAGGCCTTGTTGGACTCGTCAAAGCGTCCCGTACAACAGTTGTACTGTGCACACGTAGTAAAGACCTTGAGGGTCAGGTCGTAGTCCTGATCCCATCGATCCTTGAGTAGATCTGAAGCGAGTTGAATGTAGTCGGTTGCAGCTTGAAAGGCACTCTTGGACATGGCGACACGAGACGCGGCGAGATTGAGCTTGGCAACGCCCACGTACTGGTCTGGCTGCACCAGCCTCAAACCAAGATTGAGTTGTTCGGCCGTCAAAAAGAGCATGCTGTCATCCACTGGTTCTCCATCTGCTCCCTCTTGTTCTTGAAGCTGTTCTTGTAGCAACAGACCAATTCGAAGATGCAACTGGGGCAGTTCGTTCTTGGAAAAGAGACTGTAGAGAGCTTGTTGAACACGGTCATGCGTAAACTTGATGGTGGTACTTTTGCCGCCGCCTTCCCCACACGTTTCGCAAAGTCCTTCTCGAATTGCCAAGCCCAAGGCTTGATCGATGCGTTTGCTGTACACGTCTGCCATCTTGGCTCGATTTTGTGGAGGAATTTGTGCCAAGGCAATCGCCTTGAGAAGATCAGCATCAAACTGAAAGCCAAGACAGGCACCGAGCTTGAGCATGCCCTGCACAAAGGCATGGAGACGAGTAATTTTGGCGAGAATGAGTTCCGCGACATTGTCCGCGACGCTTGTTTCGGCTTGAATACGTTCCAAGTCCCAGATCCAGTCCTCTCCTTCCTTGGTGAGCAAGGAATTTCTTTGAAGTGTCTGCAGGAACTGAACCGCGTGGTAGGGATTGCCCATGGTGCGCGCGTAGACCAATTCACTGAGCGCTTGCAGCTTTTCATCCACCTCGAAATCCTGTTCTGGTTCTTCTTCCTCCTCTTCTTCCTCTGGTTGCTGTTCTTGCTCATCAAGTTCCTCTGGTTGCTGCTCGTCTAGCGCACAATCGATCGGCTCTTGTGCGTCAAGAGCTGCTGGTTGCTCCTCCGGCTGTGTCTCGTCCATCTGTGGCTCTTGTTGCTGTTCCTCCATCGCTTGTTGTTGCTCCTCTTCGTCCTCCATCTCTTGTGGTTCATCCTCTAGTTCTGGTTCTAGCTCCCAGTCGTCATCTTCTTCCTGTTCGTCTTGACCATTCAGAAGGACATCCATCAGATCATAGACACCATCGGCCGTCAGATTCTCCAAGTACAACTCGGTACGTTCCAACTGAAAGTCTTGTTTCAGAAACTCTTGCAGATTGGTTGTTTTATCCTGTAATGCGGCGTCGTCCTCAGCATCACGATAGGCCCCCACCAGTAATATATTTCTTGATTCCACATCCATGCACAAGGATTCCAAGACTTGGAGGGATTCTTGTTCGGCCCACTGCAAGTCATCGAGGAATAGACATATGCCTGACGCAAATTTCGATACAATGCGAAGAAACTTTTGACACAATAACTTGAAGCCATCAAAAGCTTGATAATGTTTTGTTGTTGTTGTCGTGGCTGCTGCTGTCGTTGGTGATGTTCCGTATACTAACTCTGGTTCTGCAGTTGTATTGCTGGTATTCGTATTGACCACGAGAATGTGACTGAGATTGCTGACAAAGCAGGAGAGTTGTTGCAATTCATTCTCCGAAAGCTCTGCTCGAAAGGCTGCACTAATGGCTGCGACATCCTCTTGTCCCCGTTGTGATATGAGTTCGAGAATCTCACTAAACGCCGCCACAATGGCAGAAAATGGCTCTCGTTTCAAATATTGATCAAACTTTCCCGAAACAATGTAATAATAATCTTCATTTGAATCATCTGGATCATGATTGCCAGACATGCAAGTGGCTCGTAGCGACTCTACGAGAGCACTCTTTCCCACTCCACTTGGCCCATGGAGTAGAAATAGTTCAGACGAAGCATTTGGTTCGGTAATGCGAGAAAAGACAGTCTGCAGCAGATCTAACTCATCCTCGCGACCACCGAGCCCTGTTTGAGTGACTCCCAAAGTAGCAGCCGCAGTAGTAGCAGCAGCTTCGCCAGCGTTTGCGTCGTCTAGGAAATCAGTGACATCACTAATCAAAGAGACATCATCGCCCACGACGGGAAAGATATCCGTATCCACCAAGCTCATGTTGTTGCCTTAGTTAGGTTGTTATTGGGGTTACTTCTATTGTTATGATTGTGCTGGTGTGTGATGCTGCGAATGGACACTCTGTTGTGTGGACCATTTGGTATCCGGTTACGAAGCCGTAGATGGAGTCATAAGTGAACACGTAATTATCCAGAAAGTGGAAACGAAAAAGACGCGCGAGAAGAAAGATGCGTTCTATATAAATGACGACACTCTCTGTCTTTCCAGAAAGATGCCTCGCAGAACGCTGTCGTATACGATTAGAATGCCTCTCAATGATGCGAGCTGAGACCAATCGATATTATCCTGCTAAAAAAGATCCGTGACCCCGCTTCATCGGAGTGTCTTTTGATTGCGTTGCACGTTACTCGTGCTCTTGTTATTATACGATACAGTAATACATGTACAGAAAGTAGCTACGGAATTGAAATGACTCCTCTTTGATAATGTGACCCGCGTTCCTGTAAATGCTTCTCATTTCAGCCTTCTCATTCTCCTATTGACGCAAAAATTGTGTCATGAAATGTCTGCGGCACGAGTGCCGTCTCCCGCCATCGCGTGTGCCGCGCGTCAATCTTCTCTGGAACCCTGTTCCATCGAACCACTCCTCTGCGCTCCTATCAGACCCCTCTGCGACTCGTTTCCACGTGTCAAACTGTCTCATTCAAGTCCCTCCAAGAAGGTGTCACGCTTTCTTTCCAGCACATAACATAAATATCTCACTCTATAAGAAGCAATGGTCGTCCGAGGAGCAACTGCATCAAGCACAAGTGCTACTGATAATGCTAATGCTAATGCAAGCCATGGTTCAGATCACAATGGTACCCCATCGACAGCCCGGAAAAAGAACTTGTTTCATTGGAATCTTCGCTCGTTTCATCAGAACGATGAGAGCTTTCGAGAGTCGTCCAACAAAGAACATGATTATAATCATGAAGATTTGACTGCGGCTGAAATCTTTGGAGCTGATGGTCCCTCCAGCATGAGTAGTAGTACCTTACACGAGAGTATATCCTCCACATCATCGTCTCATGGCATCGGCGCTGCCATCAAGAAGAGAACCACGCGCGTTGATGGCAAGAAATTGTGTTTTGAATTGCGCGACGACGTGACACAGAAACCTCTCACGGATCGGACCGGTCGTTTGAAACGATCCTTGGTGCACACCAATCATGTTCCATCACATTGGGAAATGCGTCTCCGACTCTGGATGATTCAATTCACCATGACCCAAGTCACTGTGGCCTACTTGTTTCTATTCATCGCCATGAATTCCCTCTTTGCGGGGCTCTTTTACGCGCATCCCGACAAGTGCTGTGACGACTCGACCATGACGTACGGCCAAGTCTTTGATTTTGCGATTCAAACATCCACTACCATTGGGTATGGTGGCTATGTTCCCATTGGATATTATGCCAACTTTTTGGTCGTTCTGTTGAGTTACTCTTCGATATTGCTCAATACACTACTTGCCGGACTGCTGTTTCTCAAGTTTGTCACGCCCTTTGCCAAGATTGAATTCTCCGATATAATGACACTGAGCAACGTGAATGGACTGCCGTGTCTACAACTCAGAGTCGGCAATTGCGATGGATACAACAATCTGCTGACGGATGTGCACGTTCGCTTCACCTATTCCTTCAGCATTACGTATAACGATGAATATGGCAAGGAACATTTATTGGGCCAAACATCCGATCTCAAGCTCTTAAATGACACGCGCGATCACTTGGCCGAAGTATGGACGCTGCGGCATGTCATCGACGAAACCAGTCCACTCTTTGGAATTAATTTTACGGAATATCCAGGAATAAACTGGCGTTGGTGTCGATGTGAGCTTTCTCTATCATGCTCGTAAAGACAATTTCTAATTCTATTAGGTTTATACAGTACCTTGGCTCCAGCAGGAATGTGAATGTCAAATCGAGTCTATAGCAGGGTCATCAATGTTATCTTCACCGCTGATGAGAACAGTGGAATTGAAATCCTTGCAGAGTATTGATTTAAACCGATGGCACCCACCACATCTCATGGTGCATTTGGGAAATTCCCTTCCTGGATTCTCATATACGCGACTTCCCTTTTCCTCAACTCTATCGTGATCCATATGGAACATTGCCAAGAATCCATACCTTTGATCCTCTGCAGACAACAATCCAAGGCGGTTCGAATCAACAAAGACTGACTTCATTCTTGTCAAATAATCTTCGAAGGCGCAATCATAGTGTTTACCGTTCTCGTCAACGTCACCCATACAACCTTTCTCACCGGGTCTATCTTTGTCTCTACCCTCGAATTGTTTGAGCTTCATTTCCATGTAATTGGCCATTCCTTTCCGACTTTTTGAAAGGATAGGAGTGGTTTGATTGCTGTCGATGCTCCGCATATCCAAACAGTTCCATGTTTTGTGGCCATGACAACTCATGCACAACACCTGACATCGCATTCGTTCTCTTTTACAAGGGACCTTTAGAGCGATTCTTCCTACCGGGCGATGATCTTTCCTTCTTGGTTGACAATCCCACTCGAAGAATGAACAAAAAAAACGATCACCAAGATCTTGACCATGTCGTTCAATTAGATTCGCACGAAGCTCAGCCCGATCGAGCATACAGTGCTCGTACTCGCATCCCACCTTTCCAGTGGCGTCTAAATCTTCTTTCTTTTCTGCGCCGACAATGCTCTGATGTCGCAGATGGTACTCTGACTTGGATTGTCTCTGTGATCTGTAGTGATCAGGACATAAAGACACTTGTCTTGCTTCGACTTCTCCATTCTTTGAATTGGCCCACATCTGCATCATTTGTTCCTTGGAGAACACCTTGGCGCAACATTTACACACACCCTGTGTTTCTGGGTTGACGAGAGTATTGAGATATTCCCAATTTTCAGCGGCATAAACAGATTGTCTTTGGGCATGGAAATCACACATTACCCTGCACTTTCCATCAAGATTGGGTGTGAAAATCCCTTGTGTGTTTTCAGGACATCCAATACACCAGTTTCGGCCTTCTGCGCGTATATTCACCGCAGCTAAACGCTGTTTTCGATTTCTTTCCCTATCACGTCTTTTGGCACTTTCATGACAAAGGTCGCACAAAGACCGGTAAACCACTGTCGTTCCATCAGGAAGAGCCAACCTCTGTCTGTCATTGAACGTCTCTATACTGTTCAACCATCTCATCGGGTTGAGACAACCACACCCCACCCCAGAGTGATTGGGTTTGTCCAAGTAAAGTTTCAGCACTTTCCCATATTTTACGAAACGACATGGTCCTCGAGCAAAGATACCATCATCATGTTCGACAACTGGCAAGCATTGTTTCACCATGGTTCCATTTTTGCGAGCATTTCAGAGTCAGGGTCGAATGCTCTCGTTCTGGTCTCTTCGCAAAATGACGTAAGTAAGTCTCTTCGCAAAATGACTTTTAGTAAGTCTCTTCGCAAAATGACGGAAGTAAGGACGGAATAAAAATATGATATGTAAGGAGACCTCGACTACCAAGACTACAACAGTATGTAGAAGCAGTGTACTGCACAATGCGGCCATGCATCAATTGATTGAAGGTGGAGAGGCGCATTCCTTCATTTGCACACTCCACAAGGAGTCCAAATTCATCAATGCCGGCCGTAATAAAATGCTCATGGTGCGCATCAATGCGACTCTGCAGCAGCTTGAATAGTGTCTCCAAGTCGAGACCATAATCAAGCAAAAATGCAAGTGCCGATAGAAAATCTGTCTCAGCATCATTGGGGGGGGACATTTGGGGGATAGGGGATTTGAGGTAGAAAACCACGTAGACAAGAAAAAAAAAATGAGGCACAGACGATGTCTGAGTCGAGGAGCTTCAGTTGTTGCTCGGGGGTCGCGGTTTGGTCCTGCTCTGGGGGGCAGGTTCACTCCGTAGGCTTCAACTAGACTCCCACCCGTTTGGTGGAGGA
>JAVCKV010272119.1:0-14921 GCA_032274145.1 Herpochondria borealis
ATGCTCATCATGCTCCTCGTCATTATCATCACTATCATAATCTTCTGTTCCACCTTCTCCATAATCGACGCCGTGAACATTACCAATGTTGAAAAGGAGCAAGACGAGGAGGAGGGTGAGGCAGACGACTGCTCGATGCATCATCATGGTGGTTGTTGGCAAGAAAGGATCAAGAGATGTGTTTAGTCACGACTATCCTTCCGTTTCGTGAGTGAAAATGTCCCCTTCATGTGATGCCGCGCCACAAAATCGTTCCATGCCACGCAAAATCGAGCCATTGATAATTTATTATTTATGCGACGTAGCGACCATGGCACTGTAGCAACTTCAACCTACGTGTTCATAGCTACACCGGCAATAAAAGCTCGAGCAAGAGCTTTTGGAAGAACAAATCTGCTCTGCCAAGATAGCACCAAGGGAGAAACCATCAAACTGCTCGACAACGGTCGAGGCTCTAGTGTTCAGAGTGCACTAGACATCACCATACAATTGTTTTAGTTACTTGGAGTAGTAGGTTAGGACTACTGACATCCACTCTTATTCGGGCCCTTGAAATCTCGTTGGTGAATCCAGGCGTTAGCCCCGTACTTGATACCTCGCTTCACGGTCATGGCTTGATGGTCCATTCGGTTATCCTTCTTGTCCGGGTTTTCATCCAGTACAGATGGCCAAATGAGTGCTCGTCCCTTCTTGGGAGTCACGGTGAGGTCCAGCTTAGGAAACTGCGTTCCTCCTCCCTCCTCCACGTCGTTGAGGTACATGTAGAAGGTCATGATGCGTACGCCCGGTTGTCGATCCAGCTGGTGACCAATGAGATCATGGTGTGTCTGATAGTATTGTCCTTCATGATAACGAAGGAGCTGGAGGTACTCTGAATTCTTTTCTGGGATGTGAGTGACTTCCTCAATACGATGCATCACTTGCTGAGCCACCGTGTCATTGTAGCATTCATTGGTACACCAAGCGTTAGTGGAAGTTCTTCCATTGTTCACATTGCTCTCGTAGGTACCGTCAAACTTCAACTTTCCTACATCACTGCTACGTTCGTAGCCTTCAATACCACCAAGTTCCACCAAATGGTCTGCTTCCTCTCCCGAGATGAAGTTGTCGAGGGTGACAACCCATGGTCCAATTTGATAGTCGGCCGTTTCTTCAGTGTCACCTTTCGCATAGTCGGGTCTCGAGAGAATGTGTGGCTCGTACTTTTGATAGGTGGGGTTAGAAGTCATTCCAAGAAAGAACTTGTTTACATCACCTGGCTTCCATGCGACAGGAGCATCGGGATCGACAGGACAACGAGCTTCCACTGAAAGCATTTCACACGACTTGCATACTGGAGCACAATTCACCTGCATGTAGCCAGGATTCTGCAAAAGTATCAAGTTAGTTGGATGAGATTGATTCTGCTGTATTGTAAACAACTTTCTGCACGATACATCCCATTGACTTACGTTGTCGCATTCGCCCAGCACCTTCCAGAAAGCACAGTTTTCATGTTTGTTCTTGCAGTTGTCCAGAAGCTCGTGCATTCGAGGCGTGGTATCTGGATCTTTGCGCGCCTTCTTGAAATAGAGTTTCATATCTGACAGAGTCTGTACCAGTTCACTAGAGCGCGTGTAGTCCATAGTTTGTGCAACTCCGTAGTCTTCGTCGCCCTCCTCGTCTTGGGCGGTGAGAGTTGCATTGGAACTTTTAAGGCTTGCTGGCTCGTCTATGCCTCCCGGGGCACTGCATGAATTGCAAGACTTTGCACAAACCCGCAACATGAACTCAGGGTTGGTGTTGCATTCATCGCGTGCGGCCCAGAATGGGCAGAGTTCTTCAGTGTCCTCGCAAGCTCCTGTCGCAGCATCGATGGTTACCGTGCATGTTTCTTCCTGAGCGTGGGCTACGAGGAGAAAGAGAAAGGTAAGGAGGTTTTGGATTGTCATGACTGCAGTAAAATGATCCTAACAAATCTTGAACCTCCTCCCAAGTATACAAGTTCGCATTGGCATCACAGTTGAATTCGGTTCGGATTTGTGAGCAGTCGTTTCTGCGCTGCCATTTCAGTAAACACGATTCAACAGGACTCATTCGACTGACTCGACTACAGTCAGTGCAGTGTTTGCCCACGCCGACCATTTCGCACGGAAGAGATCAGACGGCCCTTGCTCTGAAATAATAGGCGAATGGGAGCTACGAACAGCCACTGTAGCACGCCCGTGCACTGTAGTCCGTTGAAACGATCGTTGACATCGTGGGGTGAGAACGGTCGTGAATGTGGTATCTTGAATTTTGGGTGCCTAAGTAGTCGCCAACGAATCCTACCTGGGATACATCTAAATAGGAGTCGTCGTAGACGTGTGAGGCGGCATTCACACAACACGAAACTCCCACAATCCCAAGAAAAGAAGAAAATCATTGTTTTAACATCACAGTACAATCATGAAGCCTATTTCTATCCTAAGCTTTGCTCTCTCCGCGCCCATGGCCATGGCGGGGGGTCTTCAGTTCACTGTTCAGCACGACGAGGCTGCTCGTCGAGGTCTTCTCCGTGCCAATGATCTGTATGGCTATTGGGGCTCATTCCATCAGTTTGGCTTTTGCGTGGAGAAGATTGTTGACCCGTCGGATCCCACCTGCGACAAGGTTAGCGATGATCTCTGCGACAAGGTCAAGATGATGCCCTGTGACAGCAAGAATCCAGCTCAAATGTGGAAGTTTGACAAGCAGGAATTTGATCGCGACATTGGACCCTATTACAGCTATGGTGGACTGCTGTACAACATGGAAGGTGGGTGCATGGCTATTGTCGGCCCGGTTCGCGACGGAAAGAATGTCAGGGTTGCCGAGTGCGACCGAAACAACGCCAAGCAGCATTGGTTGTCAGATGGTGACAGTACAATTCCTAGAGATAGCAGGGACTTTACCATGTCGTCCAATCAGTATCCACTCAAAAACGGGGCCCGAGTTGTCCTTGTGGAAGATTGGGCGTACTCTCTTGATTACTAGGAATGCCGTGTTCCGTACACTGGTGAGTTGGCAACGTGTGTGGCGCAACCTGGATGCTAGATAGTATACATGTATATGACAGTATCACTCCTTCTACATGTATGTCTGATTCTTATGCAATGGCAATGTGTTCTGGTAGCAAGGATGGCATCAAATAGACTAGACTACGACGCGCAGTACCGACCCTTGTGAATTTAACGTAAGCTAGTGAATTGCTAAAAAGATTGCAATTATTGTGTGATTGTTGGAGTGATTGCGATTGTTGGAAACTTCACCTTTGGCAATCCGATTGCAATCCCTTAGCAATCTGATTGCAATCTCTGGTCGTAGTCTAACCTAACGACGATACCAAGAACCTTCTTTATCAGACAATTGCCAACGCTTACCTTCTATTGGAACACCTTTCCCAACGACGGAACCTTCTCTTTCTGAGACAATTCGTCCAGAAAGGTGTCATGCCATTGATCCAAAATAGCATCCGATCCGTACCAATCTCTTGGAGCATTGATGGAGTGAAACACGCCATCCAAAGTTAACTTGATGAAGCAAAGCGTTGTTCAGATATGTGAGAGAGGATTGCAAAAACAGCGGTGCCATCTCTCTCCAAGAAACTTGCTCAAACACGTACCTGAACTGAATTTTCGACGTGAGCTGCGCACAACGGCACCACTCCATCTCCCGTCACAGTACCATCACCACATACGGATTCGTACGAGTTAAACGCAAAGGCGGCCAAGCTGTTTGACTCCTGGGACTCTTTCTTTTTACCGCGAACTGCGTCTCCGACCACTGTCAAGTAGATCAAGGATGGTGCATGAAATGCTCCTGGAAACTCTTCGTTTGTTATTCTTTGTTTCGCGATTGTGAGAGCATATCAATATCGTGGAGCTAGCAAAACGAAGGAAATAAGAATATATGAACTCACCGTAGCGCTCCTCGCGTCATGTCCATGACTCCTGGCGGTGGAGGAAGATGCGGAGCCCCGAGCGTCACAATTCCAGAAATCTTGGTCAAATCAATCTGTGGCGTGTTTTCGTCGACATTACTTCCAAACCCAACAGCTGCTCTTGCCAACCATCCTCCCGCACTGTGTCCCAACAAAATCATCGTTTCATCATCGTCAAGTTCGTTTACTTTCGCAGCGACTCGATCTAAATACCACCGAAAAGCAGGACGGGTCGGTGGTGCTGTCGACAGCCAGAATTGCAGATCGAGGGCACCACGAAGAAAGACCTGGAGCCAATCGAATCGTTCCACCGGAAGTACATCGATTTGACTTTCGTCCCACCCTCTCTTTTGCAGGGAGGCCACGAGGGAGCCGTCGACGCCAGCTTGTCCGTTTGCAGTGTAGTCGATCGAATCATTACCAAAGCCAGGGAGGATCAAAATCTTGCACGTTTTTGGAATTTTTGTCCCCGTTGCTGCCCCAGGATTCATAATCATTCCATAGGAGGCGAGTGGTAGAACAGCCCATACTAACAGCTTCATGGTGATCATCAGTAGTCGTCGAGAGTTCGTCGTCATTGTCAAGATTTGTGCTGACGGCGAAACAAAAGAATAGTGACCGAAAATAGGCTGAATGACGTCACTGTCGCACTGCTACGCATATTGCAGTCTACTCGGAGAAATTATACTGTCGTATCATTTTTCTTGCAGAAGACCCGTTTCTCAATGAGGCGATTTGCTCTCACATCATCTTGCATCTTGTTGACTTCGTTGCTGGTTTCTCAACAATGCTATAACTCCTCATTATTCAGCAACACATCTTCTCTACAACCCCGAATGCTATCTCTGTCCCTGATAGTACTTCTAGCACTTCTAGCACTTCTACTATTCATCAACACAACAACAGCCGTCATTAGTATGACGATTGAGAACAACTTTCGCCCCGTTGTGGGAACGACGCGCATTTATCGTTGCGCCAAAACCGAGCCCCTCGCGTCCGTGACACAGCCCGAAACAGACGCCGAACGCATCATTCTACAAGAAACTGGATTGGTGTTGGATCTTCGATCCGATATGGAACGCGACGATGTCAAGTGTGAGGAATGGATGGAACGATTTGGGTTTGAAGCACCTCTTGACGTTGCAGCAGGCGACGTTGTCGCTACTAGCAGCAGCAGTACCGAAAAACGAGGCATGCGCATTGATGTGCAATCACGGCCTCGCATTATGGAATACATCGGCAAAAAGTGGTTGACGCTCTCGCAACGAGCCATGTCGTCACCCATGCTGGCTCTTTTCAATACGGATGTCTTGTACGAAATACAAACCGAAGCATTGAATAAACGAGGATTGCCTGGTTTGAACGAAGCGATTATGGAGTGTGGAGGAGCAGACCTCTGTTTGACGCTACGGGAAATGACGAAACACTTGGAGAATACAGATTCATCCATTGTTTTTCATTGCGTTCAAGGGAAGGACCGGTAAGTTTCAATCGTGCGCAATGGGGGCAGTCAAATTGCAGATATCCTATTTTTCTCACACGTTCTTTCGGATTGATTCATTCAGAGCTGGTGTGCTATCCATGCTATGCCAGTCTATCCTTGGCATGTCCGAGGAGGATATGATTGAAGAGTATTTCAAATCAGATGCAGTCATGCGTGATCCATCTGTAGCGGCAAGCAATTAAATTGGCAAACAAAAAGGGATGATTCTACAAGAGCAGATTCAATGGTGCACCACGGGAGGCAATGCTTGCAACCTTGGCGTTTACAAATAAAAAATATGGATCCGTCTGCCCGGGATATTTGGATGCCATTAACTTTGACAAGTCATGGAGAGACCGCTTTGTTGCGTGCCAACAGAAACCATCTACGAGCAAACTATAAATCAAAACATTACCAGCACTCAGTCAGATGTAGTTTTCTTACGTATGTTCATAGTCTACACCAAATGTCAAAGTCTGGGTCCCATAGCCTGAAATCAGATTCTTCTCCTCAAGCTCGTGGAGGAAGTAGAATTCGTGGTTGACTCTGTCATCGAGTTGATTTTAGTGCGCTATCGCGTCAGATCGATTCTTTTCAATTGCTCCTTACCGAGTCGAAAGCAGCCAGTGGCTTTCGAACTCCCACGATCGCTATAGAGCAAATTGTCACAGAAGAAGATGGATAAGGCTTCGGTAGTAAGGGACGATGCCGCGCTTTCTCACAAGGTCGACGTTTCGATTCATCACACGCCGGATGAACTGTGAAGACGCAAAGCATGCGGAAACGAAGGACTGATACCACGTTGCACCAAGATCAACTCAAAAGAGGTGAACTGCCAAAGTCAAAGGGGGGATATATTGCGCAACTTCGAAACTGCTGTTACTTTCTCTCAAAAGTGTCTTTTAAAATTCTTACTCAAGGCCATCTACAATAACCCGACAAACTTGCCATCGTCATACTCTCCTCTCATTTGTCTACATATATTCTGGGCTGACCACGAACTTATTCTCCACGGACAGATCTACCCACAGTCTTGCCACGAAGTACACGTCGGTCGTCCTCAGACTTTGTGGTTTTGTGCATCATGCTGCCATTCTCACCACTTGACTTCTTCTTGCTCGTCAGCATCTTGGCACCCATCATGTTACCCTTACCGCCTCTGCCGCCCTTGCCGCCGCCCTTGCCGCCGCCCTTGTCACTAGGTTTGTCACCACCGCCGTCATCGTCATCGTCACCATTGTCGGTAGGCACGGGGACAGCGGTAGTCGGAGCGATGGTCTCTGGAGATTCGGTTGGAGCCATGGTACTGCTGGTGATTGGGGCCACGGTAGATGTCGATTCGGTCGGAGCGACAGTGATAGTGACCACTGGTGCAGGTGTGGTAAGAGGAATCACCGGTGAATCAGTTGTTGGTACTGGGGATGGCGCCGCCATTGGAGCGGTAGTCGAATCAGGTACAGGTGCATCTGTTGGTGGAGGGGAAGGGGACTCAGTTGGTACACCAGTAGTAGCTGGAGCTGCTGTCGTTGGAGCGGATACCACAGGTGCATCGGTGGTGGGTGCAAGAACTGGAACATCAGAGGGGACCGCTGATGGCACTGCGCTGTTCAAAATCAAAGCAACGTCCACAGCACACGTGAGTCCAGCACCATCCGTAACAAGTACGCTTCCGATCCCGTCCACGTTGCTGTCAACTTGGGTGACCGTGAAGTTGACCACTTTATCACCGGGAAGGAACGGCGTCGAGGAGTTAACACCACCAATAACGTCAAGCTTGAGATGAGGAGTTGATTGGAGAAGCGTTACAGAGAATATTCCAGAATCCAAGGCAGCAGATTCGGCCGCTGAGCCCAACACTTCATTCTCGGTAGTCATGGTAACGAAGCAGTCGGGTGGGCTCAAATCGCCGGCTTGATTGATAACGCTATACTTCGCTCCGCCAGTATAATGGTATGACTCCCTAAAGTTGTATCCCGTAATGGTGATTCCATGACCACGAACCATTGACTTGGAAGTATGAGTTCCTTCGTTAATGCGAAATGCCGCCCATGCCCACTCACTGTCACCAATTCTTGAGAAGTTCCCAATGCCATCAGGAGTGCCGGCGCCCTCCAAAATGAAAGTATCAATATCGGCAATGTTGGCAATTACAGAGAGATAGTGATCGGTGAGCTGATCAGTGGCACCACCTAGTGGCACTGTGGAGAACGTATACTCATTGAGGTATTGATTTGTGGCAATCATGTTTCCCATTGACGGGTCGCCATCAATGGCAAAGGCATCCTCGATTCCCGTCATGAACTGTGCGACAAAGATTGGTGTGTTGCTCTGAATGAAGACGGCGTCTGGAAGTCTTTCAGTCTCAAAGAACCCCCCAGATGAGAGGGGGATGTCGAGCTGTACCGATCCGCTATTTAGACTGACGCTTGTGTTGTCCGTTGACGCGACGATGCGGTAGATAGTACCACCATCACGCTGAGGTAGTGGTGCTGCTGCAATATTCATCCCCCAAGCTTGAACAGGAAGTGCCACTTCGAAAATATGATCACAGGCGCTAATACCATTTGGAACCGCGGTACATTGGTTTCCATTGGTCATTGTCACTGGCCGTGTAGCCTGGACGGTGGATCCTGTAAAGTCTTGTCGGTCAGCCCCAACAGCAAAGAAGGACTCGCCCCGATTTAAAGATACCGCAAAAGGAACGAAAGCCCCTTGCCCTCCAGAGCTTACCAAACTACTTGTTGGAGTAATAGTCACGCGTGTATCATCGAAAGCAGCTGTGACAACAAACTCTTGGGCAATGTTAGCTCTGTACGCCGCTACAATATATTTGTTGTTGAGAGCATCAACAGGCAAAGCCAGTGCAGCACCCGATGTTCCCGGGGATCTATTGACCATATAGACAACAAAGTCTTGCGTATTCACAGACGAGACACGAACAGAGTTTGACTTCACCGTGGTGCTGGCCTCAAGCCAAGCCGAACTGACCTCAGTTGGCAGCGATACAACGATGATCTCACCAGGCATAAGTTCCGCCAACTGCAAGTGATTTCCGACTGGATATTCAATGTCAACTGTAATATTGCCAGCGTCACTGCTTGCTGGAACCATGTGTAGCTCGGTGAAAATGGTGTTCGAAGGGTCGGCAATAAATGATGGTGCATTCCGGAGAAAGGATAGAATGAAATCATTTCCCCTGTTGTCAACCACAGCAGCCACTTGTTGCCCATGCACTCCCAAACGGGTACAACAGAGGACTGCCACAAATATAGACGCAATCATGCGAATAGAAGTGTGCAGCGACTGTGGGGTAAATCTTGCGTTGTGAACCCTCATTTGGCTAAACGAGGATTGTCGAAGAATATGCAGACGTGCAGTAGATCTACTGCTCTTGAAGGGAACTTTTGGGGGCGGGGGCTGCTCAAACTATAGTAGAGCAACTGTATGTAGTTGGCGAATAGGGAGCAATGAGTGAGTACGTATGGTTTATAAGAGCGATGAAAGCAATTGTGTGCTCACTCGCTCCGTAAAGGAATGCACCTTGGCGGGTTTCAGATCAGAAAGATCGAGACCAATTTTTTATGTAACGTCCAATCAGGTAGATCTCATACGTGCGTTGTTTTGGGGATATTGCCGCCATTTTAGTTGCGAGTCGCGCTCGGCGAAGTGTAAATCTTATAGAAGGGCGTCTTGGCCGGCTGAATCGAGTAGTGTTTTCCAATAGTAAAGAACGATATCAAATTTTGTATCACCACCATTTGTATGAGCATTATCAGATCATGTTGCCAGTAACCGTTTTAGGAACGACTAATAACTATTGCCCAAGTCTATCGCACATTATGTACCAGTGTGTAGTAGTAACATCACTGACCACTGTTGAAGCTGGCCTTACCTCCACCAGGCATCTTGCCCGCCTCAGAACGTAACTCCGTCAAAGTGTCATTCTATTACAATCGTTGCTCGGAGGTTCGAGAATCGAGGAAGTTTCATCGCGATGAGAACATCTATGTAACCAATTGACATTCACAAGCGATAGGGAATCTCTTGCTGCGACCAGCGTGAGCCAAGCACACTTTGGACGTGGCAGCATCAACGTTGAGATCAAACATTCATTCCAGCCAATCGGACCCAAGGGCTCGTACGCACTGCGTCGTGGACTTAGACAGAAATTGAAAGCAGATTGTACTCGCTTCGTAACCCCAAGGGAGCCAAAGGAGTACATGGTCACTGTCACCAACTGACGGGTAAAAACTATGTTTTCAAAATCTAAATTGAGATCGTTCGAGATGGCGAATCGATTCTGAAATTAGGAGATGATCAGGACTACAGCGCCATCATCATCAACAACGTCAACAACAACAATTACGCCAAATACAACGACTTCATACATCTATGGCAATGAACTTCCTATAGTCTGTCTCTTTGAGGGCGACAGCCTCGATACTTTATCGACGAATCTGTCATCCATAGCAATCTCAACCGCAGTCTCAACACCAACTCTCATGCCAACTGCCACCAAGGAGCATGTCGATGTGAATAACCTGGGACCTTCCACCATACATGATTGGACTTGGTGGCTTTAATGGGGGTCGTTTGCAGTACGACGTAGAGCCCATCATGTCATCCGAGAATCGTGGCTGGCGTTTGATGGTCGCGAGGAGTTGCATTCGGTGGAACCATTTCCAAGTACTAGTGATGAGCGCTACTGGTACATCATTGTCTTCTTTTGCAATGGCACCTACGCCAAGTGGACACCCGGCAAATTGGATACGCTTGTCAACCTCGGATTGCGCGGACAGTCCGCTTCCCCTCCGCAGGCACCTATGGGTTTGGGTTCGCACTCGTGATTGGGTTGCTCCTTGAAAAGCACCTGGAGCACCTGGAGAGTTTAAGCTCTTCATCGACGGAAAGGCTCTGCAAGAAACCTTCGGAACGAAAAATGCTAAATGGCATTGGCACAATGGTGGCACCTTCGAGACCAAGGAAGAATCCAGGCTGTTGATTGAATGAGCATTGATATCCACGCATCAAATATTTTTTAAACAGTGTTTATATTACATGCTTTCGTCTTCTCGATCACCCCTATTATCGTCTACTGCAAGAAAACGCGTCGTTTTGAGACCACTTGACCTCATCGCTTTCTCCTTTATGCTTGGTGAGACAACAACAGCGAGGAAGGCATACTAAAGCGCAGCCGTCAATAGAAAACAGTTGCCAACAATGTTGTAATAATGCCAAGAAGCTCTGGGCCCTATAATGAGCTGGTCAATGGTCTCATGACGGAAGGTGTGCAAACCAGAGCATAGTAGGATACAATGTGCCAGACAAAACCAACCCTTGTAAGGAGCCTTCTAGCGTACTTAGTACAAGAAGAAGACCCTTATTGAGTCAAATTGTCTGAAGAATAATCAAGTTGAGAGTGACTTGAAGCAAAATATATTGAAAAAGATAAGTAAGACATGAGTGACTCGAGGAGCATTCTCGTGTACCTATGTTTGATGGTGAGGAAGAATCCTACCAAGTTTACTGGACGAAGTTCAGAGCGTTTGACAGCAAAGGGATTTATCCCAGCATTGTTGGGAAGAGATACAAATCTCCCAACAAGTGAAGGTGCTCAGTTGGATGAGACGCTTGATGTCGACAAACCAAGGATCAAGGCCAGGAAGGCCAACAGGCTTGCCATGGCGTACTTACTGAGTTCGTTCAAGGCCGAAGCGGACATCAGTTTGGCGTATGAGACCATGGATAACGATTGGCCAGATGGGCTGGCGTATAAGGTTGTGGAGAAACTCCAAGAGATCTATCAGCCAAAAGACAGTGTGACTGAAGTTGAGTTGTACACTCGCCTGATGAAGATCAAGATGAAGGCCAAGGAAGATCCAAAGACCTTGTTTGAGCACATCCCTACATTTCAGAATTGGTATACCAGTGGAACTACCAAGGTTAGGAAAGAACAGCACACCACCCGTGCGTAGATTTGGCGCGCAGTTTGACGCACGGTATTTTTTACCAACACCTGGCACTACAACACCTCCATCAATGCTACCTTAGTTGCTGAGACTATTTGTCTTCAACCCCAACGACAGTATGACACTACCATCATGATCGCCGCCATGGATCTCTACCAGGGTATCACGCTTCTCCGGATCAATGCTGTTCAACTCTACCTCTGTCTCAAGTTCCTCTCCGACATGACAAAGTCCAAGGGAAAAACTCTGGCCCCCGCGTTTCTCTACCTCAACCGACAATGGCGCTGACACACCCTTCTCTCCTGGCCCAAACAAGAAGAACCAGGCCCCACTACATGGTCAGAATGGCGAGCAATGTTCAAGAAATGCCATACCCATGACAAGCAACTTCACCCTTCAACGCCCACTCGGACCCTGGTTAGCTGTTCCCCGGCAGACTCAACGATGGGAGACTCTTATCGATCATACCACTGCCTCTGTCTTTATCAAACGTGGTCCCTTATGGCTTCTCTACCGAACTCCCACCCAAGTGACTGTCAACGACTCCACGAAACCTATGACCATGTCTTTCACCCCTTTCACTGTCCCGAAGAGCTGTCCTATCATCGTCCAAGCTACCGACACCCCCCACAAACTCCTTGCCATTACAAGATCGCCCCAGTTATGATACGCTACTGTCTCGACTTCTCCCAATACCCCAACAATGACTTTCTACAACTAGGCAGTCCGATGGGCCTACACCCAGCAAACAGTCATCGGTTGGTCCAGTCTCCTACGTGGTTGGCTTGTATCCTCCTGGTTGTGCGTCCATGATGACTATCATCGTCAACGACGTCTACATGCCTGCAATTCCAGTACCAAATTTGCCCCAGTGTTTGTCCAAGCTCTCTGGAGTTTTAGTCTCACAGTCTGGCACCAACGCAATCATGATGCGCACGGAGCCTCAGTTACGGACTTCAACAACATCCAACAGATGCGTCTCAATTGGAAAATCACGACGCCTACAACGATCCTAGAAACTCATTCCAATCGATGACCGACCCATAGTCTTCTCCAAGACACTCCTGACCCACCTCTCCACCAGCCTCTATGCCAAAACTAAATGGTATTCCTTTTACGAAACATCAATGCACCCAACACCCCAACCGATAATCCTCCCCCAGCAACTCCCGAACTTGCCGCCTTCTTTCTTCCCTTCCAACAACACTACCGGCGAATGGCCGCCCCTCCTGAAATCAACCCCTTCAATCCTGCCAAACTGCTCCCTCATAACACTCCCTCCATTCAACTTCATACACCACACTCAATCATTCACACTACATTTCCCACCTCGTATACACCCTATTGTCACAGCAAGCGAGCGTTCGTGCTCAGTCCTTTCTAGTAGCAGCTGTCTAAACTAATTTCCCATTATTATTGACGCACAGTATTTTGATACCAGGTGTGGTTATTGCGAGGAGAGAAGCAAACACTATGTAGTCAACATAGATGAGGAACGAAGATACTGGTATAGAACTAGTCTCATGTCATCCAGCCAGAAGGGGCGTCAAAATCAGTTCAGTTTTCTATTGTAACATCTATTAGTTAAAATTCATTTTTCATTTCATATTCATTCATCTTCGTGAGAGTGTGGCTGGAAGATCTCCTTGGATGATTCGTGTTCGCTCTCCCCTGCCTGACAGCTCTTCTGCGGTCTGTGTGGGTACGTGTAGCGCGCCCATGGCCATCACACATCTTCAACCAACAAGATTTGACCATGATGGTGTCAACCCAACTTCGTTCAACAGTTCTACTGCTGGGGCTTATTGGTGCTTCTGCCTTTGCCCCGCCCCTGACATCCACTCGACCAAACAATGTGCAAGCACTCAAGGCACACGATAATAATAATAACAAGGGTTTCCAAAATGCAGTCTCGGCTGCCATTGTGGCCTCAACGTTGAGCCTAACAAGCCTTGCACCGCCAGCTGTAGCCTATGAGGCGTCGGATTATGCCAGTGAGACCGTCACGGGCGTTCTTTCCGCTCTCAAGACTTCTGGATCTAATGCGGCAGACACGTTCAAGGTATTCGAAGACATTGCTGCTATCATTACGGAGGGTAAAGGTGTCGGAGGTAGCATCAACTATGGTGAGTACTACGCACGGCGTATGTGTATGTGCTGGCAGAATCATGAGGGTTGAATGAACAACATCTAACAGTCACGTAAACAGAGGGAGTCCAGTTGAACCGAGGTTTCATTGCGGATGAGGACACTGCGATCTACAACCCAGGTCTCACGCTTTTGACCGAGTCCGAGAAGGAGAGGATAACTGAGGCAGTTATTAACGCCCGTAAGGCTGGTCAAAAGGCGCAGAGCTGGACGGACGATAATCAAGTGGCCTATGAGTTTTTAAAGGACAAGTTGGATCCCCTGCACATGAATGAGCTACGCGGTTATCTCGGTATTTTGCCATTCTATGGAACCTTCATTTACCTCGGAGTGCTCGCAGTTCAGCAGAATGCGCGAGGCATTTTCCCGGTGGCTTATGCGGTGGGAGCATTACTAGCTTTTGTGCCGATTCTTGCTTTAGTTGCGCTTGGGCCTCAATAATCAAAGGAGACTGACTCTTTCTATAAACAAGAGTATTATTTGCGTCTCTTCTTCGGTCTCTCCTCGTCATCCTCATCTTCTGTTGCGTCGTCGTCATCTTCTTCGAAGAAGACTTCCTCCGTCGGATCCTCGTCGCTACCTTGCTCGTTCTCTTCTCCGTCATCGTCGTTTCCGCCGAAGTCCTCGTCATCTTCGTCGTCATCATCTTCGTCCTCTTTTGCAGCCGCATCCCAGTTATCGTCACCATCCTCGTCATCATCATCCTCGTCGTCTTCCCCTACCCCTGCTTTCATTTGTGATTTCGTTGCTTGCCCCGACTCTTTGGCTGCTTTTCTGCGCGGCCTTCGAGACGTGTCCAGGTCGTCAGTATCATCGTCCTCAGTTTCTTCATCATTGACAGGTTCAGCCTCAAGCTCCTCCGTGTCATCGTCTCCACTCCCGGCATCCTTCTTCATGGCTGGAATAAGAGTGCCGTGAATATATTCATTCAGCACTGACAGTTCTTCACGATGAATGTTGGTAAACTCAAGCGTTTCATCGTCCTCAAGCTGCACATTCATATCCACATAACGCGAGCTTCCCCCAGCGCCTCTGCCGCAAGCAATCGAGTGCAAGCTGGAGCGGTGAAGAAACAGCGGTGGCTTGAAGAACAACAGACCCTCTTGCAGAGGATACAAGTGACCATCTTGTACACCCTTGTAACACTTGACAAAGGGCATCCCACCAGTCGTTGTGGATGTATTGCCTTCTTTGTGAGACTGAAACGCCCAGGCACTTGCCCCGACTCGCACAATGTCAGTCAGATTCAAGGCTGTTCGAAAGTTCTCCAAAAAGGCAGAATCGTTGGGCAACTGAAAGCAAACTTGAGTGACTGTCTTTTTTCGAAACAACACGTCGTCGCTTCCTTTCTTCAAAGTCAGCAGCACCATATCACGAGCAT
>JAVCKV010272230.1:0-14914 GCA_032274145.1 Herpochondria borealis
GACGAGATTGTGTTCACCACAACAGCGCATTCAGCAGATTCGCAGCAGACAAGCTCGTCATGCATTCGTTTTTAGTTCGAGCAAGTGTGGCTCCAAAATGATTTCTCAGTAAAGCAGGGGTACCAAGTAAGACTCGAGAAGCAAAATGCCGTTGAAAAATGATCCCCGACTGGTTTGACTGCATGGTACAGTGTGAACGAGCGACGTGGCTATTTGGAGTCTTGAAATGGTCCTAGCTAGGCTAGCTAGTACTCGCACCTAAGAGATCTCCTAATATCATCGTGAGTTCTTTAAAAAAAAGCGTCCCTTTACTCACAACCGCATAGCCATCACACACTACTAGAGAACGGCACTGCACCAACCTAATAACCCAACATGGGAGGAATAATGAGAAACGCGGTACAACTGAATCAAGAGGGAGCCAATGAGTTTGCTAGGGGCAACCTAACCAATGCATTGGCGTCATTCCGCAATGCACTTCAGACCATGGTAACTTTTGACCCGCCTG
This sequence comes from Herpochondria borealis, assembly GCA_032274145.1. Lineage (NCBI taxonomy): Eukaryota > Rhodophyta > Florideophyceae > Ceramiales > Ceramiaceae > Herpochondria > Herpochondria borealis. The sequence continues at coordinate 509 of JAVCKV010272230.1, forward strand.
CTGATAACCCTCCTTATGCTGCAGATGTGGCACTGGAAACCACCGATCCTACATGTTTGGCGGCCATGGGTGAGGGATGACAAGACCCAATTTTGTCCAAACTTTATGAAAGATTATAAAGCCCAAAGTTATAAGACCCAATTTTTTCCAAAAAGTTATAAGGCCCAATTAATTGGGGGTTATAACCCCCAATTCAGTTACTGAAATTTTGATGCTAAAACACCCAAAATACAGTTTGATTACAAGACCCAAACACAAAATGAATTGGGTGTTATAACCCCCAATTCACTATTTACACAGTAAAAAAAGTTCCGTGTCCATACACGATAAAAATCGGGAGAAGGATTACCACTACATTTTAAATATGGCATAATACGGCTTTTATGGCGTACACATGCCAACTAAAAATCCGTACATAAACCAGGAAAAAATGATAAATCCGTACATAGACCGGAAAAACAACCGTACATAAACACGGAAAACAAATGTGTTCATTCCCGATTTGTACCCACTTATTTAGTTTACTTGTGCCTGTACACGGTAAAAAATGATTTTCGGCAAAAGGCACATGCCTCACATTATTGAGGCATGTACACTCCTTTTTTGGGGAAACTTAACTAAAATGTGGCATAAGCAATTTTGCCTTTAAAAAAGGTGGTATAGCTCATCCCATAAAACGTTGACGTACAATGTACCTCAATTGTTGACGGCATAAGTATACCACAAAATGTTGAGGCATTCATTAGGAATCGGAACAGTTGTGAAGTACAGTTATCGTGTGCAGAGGGACGGATTAAAACAAAACAATTATTTCGCTCTCACGTTCTAAAATATTAAAACTGGTCAGATTTAGGAGTTACTTTTTCCTTCTTTGTATTATTCTTTAAATATGTTGTTCTGGTTCACAGTCATGAAAGCTCAGGGGAAGGACGGTGAGATTCCAAAGGTGGTTGAGAGGTGGGGCGAACCTGATTACTCCAAATCGGTGCTTGCAGCTTCTCTTGTTGATCGTAAATTTGACCCTGTATGTATCGCTCTTCAAACCATTCGTTGTTATTACGATTTTGTATAACTGTTCTAGTAAGTAAGTTATTGGAATAGTAGTTTTGTCCACTACTTATAATTTTGTCATTTCTTAAATTTACATTTCTAATCACATTGCCATGTTTATCATACCAATATTGTGTTTTAGATACAATTCCTTCGGCGAAATACTCCTTAACATGAAGTGAATCCTGTTCGCTTGAATTACTAAAAATAGTTAATGTTGTTGTCAATTTCGATACACCCCCATCAATTTGATATTGTTTAAATATCTCAATATTTTCACTCTTGCTTACAATATGTTTAGAGATAATCGTTGAATCAACATATATTTCAATTATTCTATTTATATCATTCTTTGAATGCACATGAGTGACAGTTGTAGTATCTGAATACTCCGTAAAGAATTGTACCAGCACTTCTTCTAAAAGATTGTTTTCAATGTCATATTTCATTTCCGCTTTGTAATTAATACTACCATCAATATATTCATATTCTTCAATGACATTTCCACTCTTGTCAAAATAGGATTCATTTTTGGTGCAAGATTCATTTAAACAGATATTGTTTTCCTCTTTGTCTTTTAATCCTATCAAATCATAGTATATCTTTTTATAAGATGCTTTATTTATTTGTTCTTCTCCATATAGCTTTTCATAAAAACCCAACTGTGATTTTATGTTTTTTGGTATTTTCTGTGGAATTCTACATGACATTATTGTCAATACAATAATTAAGTATAGGCCAAATTTCAACATTCTATTTATTCATTTCTTTTATCGAGTAAATATAGGGGAATTTCATCTCATAGCACTTGTTATCTATCGCTACTCTTAGTTGGTTTCTTTTTCAGTAAGCTTGAATTGTTAGTGCGATATTTAATGATTTTTGCACCAGTTTCAAAACTTGTTTCATGCAGCACTTTGGGAGTTTGATTGTAGCCATCAATTGGTAAAAGTTCTAAATATTCTATCGTCTTATTATTTTCATAGGTTTCATAGTTATATTTACTACTTAATAGAATTTCAAGTCGATAGAGGTTTTTTGACATATATTGATATAAGTAAGATTCTTTTGACCTGCTTATTTGGTTATTCCAGTTAGCACCTGGATTTAGGATTAATGGTTCAGAATTTATTAACTTTTGTCGAACTTCTAAAATGCTCAATAAATTCCCGGATTCATCCATGACATATGCTTCATTTGTTGGATCTATCCAAATCCATTTTTCAAGCTCTTTGTTGAAAACGGAATTTATAACGTGGCATTCTTCAAATTTCTTTTCTTTGGGCATGCACGTAACGAGCCTTGATGGTATACCAATTGCTAAGTACAATTCATTTAATACTATAGATAGACCACGACATGTTAACCCATTGCCTACTTTGCATTGATTCAGATAACTATCAGTATTTTTCTCTTTTGGATTCAGTACAGAGCCATTATGTTTCAAGTTATTGTGAACCCACTCCATTAAATTAATTATCCTAGAGGTCTCGTTCCCATTTCCTGCAATAGAATCTAATTTGAGGTTCTTTCTTAATTCGCTGAGACTCTTATTTGTTGAATCCTGATAGACAATTTCAGGAATTTCAATGGTAGATGTAGAAGAAAATTTATTTCCTTCTTTTAATATATCTAAGTAAGATTTGGAATAAACAAATCGTACATGAGCTGTGTCTTGATTTAAAATCACAACCTTTATATCTATTGAATCAAATTTTACATCTATTATCTCTAAAGAATCAATATCCGTTATAATCCTAATATTGGTTGAAGGTGTTTGGTATCTGAACGGCTTGAGTGCAAGTATTTGATCCCATTGAGCATTTCCTTCTTGTCCATCAATAATGATTTTACCCGTAAATGAATTTGATTTAAGTTCATAATTAAGGTGTTTTGAACAACTTATCGTCGATATAATGAGAATTATTGCTATTAGATATTTCATCTTTTTTCTTTTACTGATGGATAACTGTTAACTATATGTTCCGTCTTTCTGAGCCACGAAGAGATATCGTCATCATATATTGTGTTAGCGGCTGGCTTTCTTATCTAATAAAGCTTTTCCAAATATTTCAAGTTGTTCAATAATTGGAATTATCTTTTGTCCTTCTTTTGTTAAAGAGTATTCAACCTTTGGAGGAATCTCCTTGTATGCTTTTCTTTTTAACACTCCAAGAAGTGTTAGCTTTTTTAATTCTTGAATTAACATCTTCTCACTTATGGAAGGAATGAGTCTTTTTAATTCTCCAAATCTTCTTTTTTTATCACCTAAATGAAAAATTAGTAACAAACTCCATTTACCACCGATAACATTTAATGCCTCTGCAACTGGGCAATCAATTAGAGAAACAATTTTTTTTTCTTTTAATTTCATTTTTAACCCATTGATTATCAATAATACATACCCATTGGTAAGTACCTAACAAAAATGTAGGTACTTGCTAAATGTCAGGTAAAGATAGAGATTTGTATTTTTTAATCAAAAGATTAATTTATGAACAAGAAAGTATTTGTAGTTGGCGCAACTGGATTTCAAGGTGGAAATATTGCAATATCTCTGCTGAACAAAGGTTACTCGGTAACAACTCTAAAACGTTCGGAGGCCAAAGGGCAGCCTGCAAGTCAGGGTATAGAGGTTATCAAAGGTGGTTTGGAAAATAGAGAAGCATTAGTACAAGCATTAAAAGATGTCGATGTGGCTGTCTATACCTTTCCATTAATCTTTGATTTAGATTTAGCAAGGGAATATACCTCTAATTTTATTTCAGCAGCACAAGAACAAGATACCTCGCTAATAGTTTGGAATACAGGCTTTGATTTACCTAATGAAAATTCTGATTTATTGACGATGAATATAAAGTTGGAAATAAAAAAATTATTTGATGATTCTGGATTGAATGTAACAACTTTAGTACCTGACATATATATTGATAATATAGCTGCTCCTTGGTCTATACCCGTCATTTTAAATAACAATATAGTGCCTTATCCCTTGGCATCTGGCATGAAAGCACCTTGGATAAGTCTCAATGATTTAGCACAATATGTAACTGCCGCTGTAGATAAACCAGAATTAGCAGGTCAAATTTTACCAATAGGCGGGAACTTACTTTCGGGTGAAGAAATAGCAGGAGCAATTTCAAAAGAAGTAGGTAAAACTTTAAACTATGTTCCCTTGACGCCAGCAGCATTTGAAGAACAATTGATACCTGCTTTTGGTCCAATAGCAGGAAAAGAAATTTCAAATTTGTACAGATACGTTGAATCTAATCAACGTGATTTAATTGCAAAGAACTTTAAACATTCACAAGCAGTTTTAGGTGTAAAACCGCAAAGTCTAACAGAGTGGGCTCAATCAGTTAAATGGCGATAAGTATTGAAAAGAAATAAATTCTGGACATAGAAAACCAAAATAAACTGTCCAGATATTGAGGCTAAAACATTGATAACCATTGCTTATGCTTTCCGCTATTGGATGATTGCATGTAGCGTCTCTACGACGAAGGAGTAGAGACGCTACATACATAGTGTTATCCATAGGCTCTATACTATTCACCTTAGAAATTCAATCTAGTTACTTTTGAAGAATAATTAAAATCAGGATCATTGTTTTTATTCCTTGGAATGACTGACTTGTGTACTTTAGTTATATCATTTATTGTTTCTTCAGTTCGATACATCGTATTTGTTACACTTATAGGATTATTAATCTGATCACTTAAGTTTGTAAACATTTGGACTAATTGACTCGGAAGATTTGGCTTGACAAATTTTACATTTTGTCCTCCTTTAGAAATAATAGTCCAGTCATAACGTACACCATATTCATAAACTAGGACATTAAGATTGTAATTAAACGTGTTCAGAATATTGAATTCATTAATCTCTAGTTTTGTAAAGGTGGGATCATTGTTTGAGTCAAAATCTAAATTTTGTGGAATAGAATTATGAATCCAATTGTATGAATATCCTGAAGTAAGATTGTTACCAGCTATATTCAGTTTTATTTTACTTACATCTATCGCTTCATTAAAATACAAAAGTATACTTTCGCCATTTTGTAGTTCCGAAAAATATGTTTGGCGTTGAGTAGTTATATATTTCCCCTCTTGGTCACATACCTTTACTTTGATTCGCCATTCATCATTTCTTTCTAACTCGACTTTATGTTCAATAGTTGATGAAAAATCATTGAAAGAAACAGTATGATTCATTGATTGTGTTTCATCATCCCAAGTCCAATCCTGTCTTGGAATTACAATACTTTTTAACTCCATACCCTGCTGTCCCCTTATTGCTATTTGATAATTAGCATCCCCTAATATACTTGATGCCCAACCATCTATAATTAAAGTATCTCCTCTTAATAAAAGTGAATCGGAATTAGAATCATTGATGGGATTAATTGTTTCATAGAATTGAATTACATCCGTAATGTATAAAGTAGCTTTATTTCTATCCACAGGTTCACTTTGAAAGCATAAATCTTTTTCCCAATCACGAGAAAGATTTAGTTCAGACCCAGATTTTACATCTGAGTAAGAAACAATGCTAAACTCTTGTTCTGTTACGAACCCTAAAGTAGCATTTACAACTATTCCTGTATCTAAAGACAGACTAACATTGAAACCTAATTCAGTTGCAGTTGTATCAAATAGTGTTTCACCATTCAAATTACTTAAAACAATAAACTTTGAATTGGAACTATTACTTCCTTCTGAGCTGATAAACAAATCAAAATTATGTGTTACATTTTCTACTTCCGTTACTTTAGGTGTTATTTCGGTTTGCAAATCATCTTTGTTACATGCTAGTATTAGCATTGAAAGAAGAAAGATGGATGCGATTTGACTCTTAATATTGAACTCCATTTTTTTTAGATGAAAGATTTTCATTTTATTCCTTTTGTATTTAACTTCCAACTAACGTAAAATATTTATGTTGAATTTCAATTCTTTATATATTGTAAATTTAACATATTTGTTGATTCGTTAGCTAGGGAAATTAATTTGTCTTTTAAAATTAGTTTCTATTTTTTCTGATTTTTGAATGGTCTAATTATGGGGGATTATGAATAACGTACGGTTATATCCAGCGTCTCTGGTGAAGAACGAGCCAAATATGCTGTGATCATATAGTGTTATACTCCGTACTTCCACGTTCTTATAGTCTTCAAATTGGTTTTGTCTTTTATTCTATTATGAGCTTACCGGAAGAATATTGCTGACTATCCGAAAATAATTGAAAGAAGTACAGCCCAATTGGTAAGTTGCCTTTTTCGATAATTATTTGGTCTGTCGTAATGTCTGTTATTGATCGCACAATTCGTCCTTCTCTGTCGTAAATTATAATTGTGCGTATTTCATTAGTTGAATTTTTAAATGTTAGAGTAGTGGAATTGTTAAAGGGATTTGGTGCAATTTGGTAGTTTCTACTTGATGGTTCAGAAAGAGTAGTATTCGTTGAATTACAAGGGTCAAGTACATTTAAAAAATAACTATCCATGTGATTAGGAAGTCCATGTCCGGATTGTTGACCATTTAGGTCAACGGCAAAGGCCTGATAGTTGCAAGCCACACCTAAGTTGTTAGGACAGTTTATAACGTTTAAATATGTAGTTCCTGGTGATGCAATGTATATTTTACCATCGGGCGCGATTTGCATTACACTATTAGGCGCGGTTGGCATTTCGTCGTTATTAGGGATTCCAGTAGCTATTCGTAATTGGCTAGCATTAATGTTATCAGCAGCTAGATTATATTGATCTATATCGAGCCCATCTGACACATATAGGAGCTCTCCATTAGGTGAAAATGTTCCTAAGGAAAAACCATGATTAAGCGATTGGAAATTACTAATTATTCCCGAGGAAGGATCAAAGTCGAAAATACCGTTTGATGAGTTGGAACAACTACCAAAAAAGATTTTATCTTCTAATGGAGAAGCCTTAATTAACCCGCAGTAGTAATCAAGAAATGGACCTCCTTGTTGTTTTAATGGGGGAAGGATGCCAGAACTAGTAACCTGATACACATAAAATGAATCTGTGTGTGCTTTATGTCCGACTATCCAAATATCAATACCATTACTATGCGGTATAGCTGTTAGACCTTCATTCATATTGTCTGACAGCTGAACATCTTTAGTTATAACATCTCCTAGTCCCCCATCCAAAGTCATATCGACTATGGAGTACATTAATCCATTATCCAACCAACCTTCCGCACAATCAAGTGTGAAAATATAGTACTTAGTTGGGTCATTTGGTTTCGGAATTATAGTGGACGACTGCACGGCACTATGACAACCTCCATATAATAAACCGTTGGGCATTATTTGATGATTTTTATTCCATACCGCTCCTGTATCTTGAAAACTAAAATTACCACCATTAGTATAAAATAGTAAACTTCCATTGGTGTCACAGATACTAGCACATCCTTCGTGTGACCATAAAGCTCCATCTGTTAAAACGGTGGGGGCCCCAGAGGTAAAATCCAATCCAGCATTGTAACCAAAATACCAAATATTGGTTCTTTCTATTTGACTCTGACCCAATGTCGCAAAAGTCATAGCGATAAGCATTAATAGTATTCGTTTCATTTTAACATAGCTTTTCTAGTATTATCCCTTCTGTTATCATAACGTTGCGTGACTGTTGCAAAAATTAAATATTAATATAAATGATTTCATTTTAGCTATTACTATTTCATGAATATTTTGTCTTTCTTTTTGCACACAATTCCAATTTTATGAGCAAGTTCGTATCAAATATAGAATTGTTATCTTAATTTGTGTAGAATGCAAAGAGGAAGAGAATTCCATTTTGAACGAGGATAAATTAATAGCATTTGAAGACATAATTTAAAAAGTGACGAACACTGGTCAAGCACATTGACCATTTTTTTTGTCGTATGGGTCTAACAGTTTGTGCAAATGGCGTAGCGGCGCATAGTCGCTATGAACATTTTACACTTTGTTGACCGCTGGTTTATTATATTTTAATTCGAAATTTTCTTTGCACTCATTTGCTTATTCATTTTGAAGATGAAAAAATCTGTTGAAGGAATTTCATCTTCGATTCCTAAATTTCTTGCGATTGTGACAATCTGCCCTCTATGATATGTGCTATGATTAACACAATGTTGAATCAATTCAGCAACAAGATATTTCCCTTCAAGATGTAATCCTTTTGCTTTTAAATTCACTTCTACTTCATTTCTTAGATTACCATTATCAATTAACTGTATTGTTTCATTGAATAACTTTGATTGGTTTTCAAATTCTTGAAATATGGAAGCCTCTTCAATTATTTTTGGCGGTTCAAATTTTGAATTTGTTATTTTAGATAGCCAAAATTTTTCAGTTGTTAATATGTGATGCATTGTTGAATATAGGGAGTCATAACTTGACTTCGTTTTTCTTTTCATAGTTTCTATCGGAATATTTTTTAGCCAAATAGCTATTCTTTTATTTGCCCAATAGTTAAACTCTGAGTAGTCTTTTATCATTTGATTCATATTTTATTTTTCCTTGCGTGTAGCCAACGCATCGTTGATATCTAGCGGATTTGGGACAGCCAATCTGACATGATCAGCACATGTTAGCAACTGTCACTTTACATTTTCATGTTGAAATATTCGAGCAATTTATCCGCAAATTCTGTTTCGTTAAAATTGATTATTTCCTCTTTACCTAATATTGTAGTTTTTAACTGAGTATTGTTTAGAGTCATTCTTCCATCATTTCTTGCAATTGAAATTACTTTCTTTTGAGAAAAATGTGACTCCTTACTCGTTTGATGAAAATGGCATCTATTTTTAAATTCGGAGAGCTTATTTTCTTTCTTTGTAAAAATATATTGAGGCGTTAAACTGTTATTTTTAATTTCATTTATTTTGAAATAATCTGAGTTATGAATTTCGAATTTGAATCGTCCATAAGTATCTACAATTTCATGATTCAGTATAATTGGCAAGGGCTCCAAAGTAAATTTACCGAACCCAACATCTACCAAATATTCATCTTTATTGAATTTGACTATTATTGCTAAATGGTCATATTGGGGGCTGTATTCACCATTTTTAACATGTACTTCTGCAGAAACTAAATATGAATTAAATCCTAACTGGTTTAACAATTGATTAAAAAGTCCATTAAGTTCATAGCAAAATCCTCCTCTTTTCTCTTCTACAATCTTTTCATAGATATCATTTAAATCAAGATTTATTACTCGATTATAATGTATATCCAAATTTTCAAATGGGACACTTAAGAGGTGAGATTTTTGCAGTTGAAAAAGATAGTCTTTATCCGCATTAGAAGGATTGGGCAAATTTATTCTTTCCAAGTATTTTTCTACATTCATTATCGCACTGATTTAATAAATACATTTAGCTTCTTTAAAACATCTTTTGGTATTGCTTCATTTTCTATCCAACAATGTACATCGTCAACATAATTGATACCAAGGTATTTGGCTGATTCTTTAAATGGCATATGAAATCCATCTTTCAATTCTCTATCTGACCCAGAACTAATAACCCCCATCTCCTTACCTCTAAGTTTCCTTCCTGTTTCTTTCTCTGTCTTTAAACAATCCGAAATTCTATCAAAAAATGTTTTCATTATTCCGCTCATTGTGTACCAATAAACTGGCGTAGCAATAAGTATAATGTCATAGTTGTTTACAATTTCCTTCATTAATGGATGAAAATCATCTTTATCATTTTTAAACTCGTAGTCAAATTCTCCAATATTCATTGTTTTCAAATCAATTATTGAGAAGCCAGTTTCTTTACTAATGTATGTTGAAACCAACTTCGTTTCACCATTGCTATTTGAGCTTCCTAGAATAATAATAATAATAATAATAATACCTTTCTTCATCTATCTGTTTTTCGGTTGTTGCTAACATTCCGAAATGCGTCGTGGCTGCGTTTAGCAGCCATGAGCGTCATATCGATTATTAGCCGCCGTTTTTCTTACTTTTATGGTTTCTAAAAATTTTTTTATCAATGTAACGAAATATCTTTTAACTCGTCTCTGAGTAAACCAAGATATGAAATACCCTCTAATTAGGCCTAAATATTACGTTTCTATATTCAAAGATATCCTCAATTTCATAAAGACTCCACACAATAATCCTGATTTAGAAAAATCTGTAAAACTAAAAGTTTGTGATACTATTGGGCTTTTTATCTTGAAAATGATTCTCTTAATTCCTGTGCTCTTTTTTTTTGCTTTAATTTATGATCCTGAAAATATACAAAGTTCAAGTATGGTTGATCGATTTTCTCCAATTTCACTTCTACTCATTGGAGGATTAATATTGCCACTTATCGAAGAAGTTGCTTTTAGGCTTTCTTTGATATTCAATTCAATTTACTTCTCTTTATCATCAAGCGCATTAATGTATTATTTTCTGACCAAAGCTATTTTTCATACAAAAATTAGTCTTGTTGATGAAAGTTTTGTTCTGAGAGTTTCAATTGCCCTTTCTTTTGGCGTACTTATCTTTCTAATTTTAAATATTAAACCGATAGAAGAGAAAGTGGCTAAATTTTGGAGTTCACATTTTCGAAGTATTTATTACATCTCTTGTATCATCTTTGCCTGGATGCATATTTCTAAGTATGAACTTATTTGGATAAATATTTTATTGCTTCCTATAATTACTTTACCTCAATTATTGAGTGCTCTTATTTATGGATACACTAGAGTTTCATTCGGTTTTAGATATCCATTAATCTTGCATGTTATTATGAATAGCATTGCCATTGGGTTGTCTTTATTACCCCTTTCTGATTTAATTTCATCTTAATATTAGGTGTTTCTCCTTTTGATCTAATTCTGATCCTAGATTGGATTAGATTCCTATCGAGTAAGTAAAAGGAATTTCACCCTAAACCTCTCACAGAACCGTACGTCTGACTTCAAATAAATCAATGGTATTCTAGCTTAAAGGTGTTTTCCCTTCTTGCGTATTTTAACAGATTTATTTGATCTCCCCTGTTCCCCAAATTAGTCTAAATAGAAATCATGCCTCCTATATACCGCCTTCCGTATAACCAGTAAATCAGGTAACCTTTATACTCCTCCTGAGAATACCACTTTATCGCAGTTTTGGCAGCTTCTTCGTTTTTTCGATATTTCATCGAAGGTTCATTTGCATTCATCTTTTCTATTCACATCTGACTTGTCTTAACAAGCCTTTTCCCTTAACGTTCAATACCAGAAAATCACTTTCCCCGCACCTTAAGGTGATTTGTAGACTCCGCCTGCACAGCGTCTACGGAGGGCCCTCCTTCATCTAATTTACAGCATTGATCTCCAAGTTTATTTGAGCTAGTCAATCATCTTGGTTTTCATTCAGGGCACACAATGGAGCATAACGTCCCAGTGACATGCGGCGTGCTGACGAAGGAAGCATGATCGTCATGTCACATGTTAGCAGTATACCTTTTTATTTTCTTCTTTCAATTTCGTCTAGGTAAGCCATTACTCTTTCCTCTGTTTTTTTATGCAACTGAACGTTGCCCTTAAAAAGTTCTATCCTCAAATCCTTATAAATTTTTATTGAGTTACGTAAACTATCTAATAAACTTTGTCTGTTATGACTTGGAATGGTTCTCTTTAAATCATCAAAATCAGAAGTGTTAAGTTCTGATTCAACTTTTCTAACCCCACGAGGGAGGTTTCCATTTTTTATATGGAGTAGTGGCCCAAGAACCACCATCCTTAAAAAGCCAAAAAAGTCTAATGCCTCGAAGTATTCACCTCTACCAATTTTTAATAATGAATAATGAATCCAAGTCCAAAAACGGTCTTCAATCCATTGAAAATCTGGCTTTGGGAAAACTGCAGTTGTATTTTCATTTATTGATTGGAGTTGTCCTAATTTGTCTAAAAGAATTTTAGGTGTTTCAACTTGTTCCTTGAACTCATCAAGAGTAACAAATTTTATATCTACATGTAGAAGTGGGTCGTCATAAAGACATATCAATACACGCGGTTCGCCAACATGCTCTCCTGTAAAACCAGATAAATAATTCCCCATACGTTTAGCATAGTCAATCATTAAGTTTTTATTGTCAGAAACTTTGTTTGTTGTTACAAGTATTAAGTCAACATCAGAAAATTCATCTATTTCATTTGTTAACCAAGAACCACCAACGGCTAATCCAATAACATTCTCATCAGATTCTAAAATTTTTATTACTCTTTCTGCAAAGTCATATTGAATCATAATTTTCGTTTTATCGAGGGTTACTACTAACGTCCTAGTGACATGCGGCGTGCTGACGAAGGAAGCATGATCGTCATGTCACATGTTGAACAAAACCTTCGGTAACACAAGGCACAAGCTTTGCACTACCTCAGGCATTATAAAGTTCAAACTAAAGTTATGAAAAAAAAGGAACGATCGTAGAACGCTGCGAAAAGAAAGTAAAAGGATTTAGCCAATTCAAAAAACAATTTTATCAGAAGGTGATACTAGCGGGTAAGAGTGAGTCCACTTTTAAGAGCTACATACGAGCTATTGCGCAGACCTCTTTGCATTACTCTAAATTGCCATTAGAGTTAAGTGATGAAGACATAAATGATTACCTCACACTACACAAGACAGGGCAATTAGACAGACTCAAACCCTCAGAAGCTTATTTCAAACATGCCGTTTTTGGATTTCGATATATGTTCACTACATATGGCTTAGAAGGTCGTCAAGTAGCAATGCCGAACATGAAGAGAAAGAAACACATCAGCGATATTCTCAATCGATACGAAGTCATTCAACTTCTCAAATCATGTCGACTCAAAAAGCACAAAATCATATTTGCCTTAGCATATGGTTCAGGACTTCGGATTAGAGAAGTTCGGAACTGTAGAGTGATGGATATCGATACTGTGAGAAAGACAGTCCATGTTCGCGACAGTAAAAATGGATATGATCGCTTAGTACCCATTAGCGAAGACTTCATCCGAGGATATATGGATTACAAAAGCACAGATATAATCTATGATTATCTATTTCCTGGCCTCAAAAAGGATGCTCCAATGTCAACTTCGGCGATCCAACATGCCTTGAGAACAGCAAAAAGAAAGGCTGGCATCTACAAGAAGATATCGATGCATAATTTGCGACATAGCTATGCAACACATTTCATAGAAGACACAGGAGATCTTATACTATTGAAGCGATATTTAGGTCATCGAGACATCAACAATACGATGCGATATCTCAAATCTGCCCAAGCAATACCAGAGTCAGATCCATATAGCCCATTGACAAAGGTGTTCGAACTTGCACGACAAAACAGAACCACTAAAGCATGAAATGGAGCCACAGTGTAGGTGCCATTCTAGCGGTTAATTGGGATATTGTATTAGACAATAAACTAAACGGACATCAACTCAAACACCTCGATCAGCTGAGTAGATGCCACACCGCATCGTTAGGCGGAACAGTCAACGAATGCCAAGAATGTAGTGAAGTAAGCTACATTTACCACTCATGCAGAAATAGACATTGCCCATCTTGTGGAGCAAGCAAGCGCGATGAATGGATCGAAAGACAACAATCTTATTTGTTGGATACTTCCTACTATCATGTAGTGTTTACCATACCGAGGGAACTCAATATTATGTGCATGTATGCGCCTAGACTGATGTATGATGTACTCTTTCGAGCGAGTTGGAAAACAATACAGACTTTTGCCAATGATCACAAGTATCTAGGCGCTAAGATAGGAATGACAGCTGTGCTCCACACATGGTCTCAAAATATGGGACTCCATCCTCATCTACACTGTATTGTACCAGGTGGAGGATTGACCAAACATGGGAAGTGGAAGTACACAAGGAGCAAAGGGAAGTACCTCTTTCCAGTCAAGGCTATGGCAGAGGTATACAGAGCAATTTTCATGGCCGAACTCAAGGAATTAGCAAAGATAGGTGCAATAGATTTACCAATCGAGCTTAGAGAGGCGATGTATAAAAAACGATGGGTCGTTTATGCCAAGAGACCGTTTGCTAAGCCTGATCATGTGATAGAATATCTAGGCAGGTATACACACAAGGTGGCTATCAGTAATCATCGATTGCTGCATTATGATGGCAATCATGTATTATTCAAATGGAAGAACTATCGGAATCAAGCCAAAATAGAAAATATGGCATTGACAACTAAAGAGTTCATCAGAAGACTATCAATGCATATAATGCCTCATAAATTCGTACGTATAAGACATTATGGACTATTGAGCTATCATGGACGAAACAGTAAAATACAAGAGATACAGGCAGACCAAAACTATAGCCCAAAGATATCACCTGTCTACAATCTACCAGCAAGAA